>CAUYON010059224.1:0-58948 GCA_963573935.1 Arctocebus calabarensis | reverse complement strand
GAAATAGCTGAAAATGTTAACAAATGGAAAAACATACCATGCTCATGGCTGGGAAGAATCAATATTGTTAAAATGTCCATACTACCCAAAGCAATATATAATTTTAATGCAATTCCTATTAAAGCTCCATTGTCATATTTTTATATGTTGAAAAAATAATACCTAGTTTTATATGGAATCAGAAAAAACTTCGAATAGCCAAGACATTACTCAGGAATAAAAACAAAGCTGGAGGAGTCATGCTACCAGACCTGAGACTGTACTATAAATCGATAGTGATCAAAACAGCATGGTACTGGCACAAAAACAGAGAGGTAGATGTTTGGAACAGAATAGAGAATCAAGAGATGATTCCAGCTACTTACCATTACTTGATCTTTGATAAGCCAACTAAAAACATTCAGTGGGGAAAAGACTCTCTATTTAACAAATTGTGCTGGGTGAACTGGCTAGTGACCTATAAGAGGCTGAAACTGAACCCACACCTCTCACCATTAACTAAGATAGACTCTTGCTGGATTAAAGACTTAAACTTAAGACATGAAACTATAAAAATTCTAGAAGAAAGTGCAGGGAAAACTCTTGAAGGATTCGGCTTGGGTGAATATTTTATGAGGAGGACTCCCTAGGCAATTGAAGCAGTATCAAAAATACACTACTGGGACTTGATCAAACTAAAAAGCTTCTGCACACCCAAGAATGTAGTAAGTATAGCAAGCAGACAGCCCTCCAGATGGTAGAAAATATTTGCAGATTATGCCTCTGACAAAGGTTTAATAACCAGAATCCACAGGGAACTCAAATGTATTAGCAAAAAAAGAACAAGTGATCCTATCTCAGGATGGGCAAAAGACTTAAAGAGAGACTTCTCTAAAGAAGATAGGCGCACAGCCTACAAACACATGAAAAAATGCTCACCATCCTTAATCATCAGAGAAATGCAAATCAAAACTACTTTGAGATATCACCTACCTCCAGTAAGATTAGCCCACGTGACAAAATCCTAAAACCAGAGTGTTGGCGTGGATGTGGAGAAAAGGGAATACTTCTACACTGCTGGTGCGAATGCACACTAATACATTGCTTTTGAAAGGAAGTTTGGAGAATATGTAGAGATTTAAAAATTGACCTGCCATTTGATCCTATAATTCCTTTATTAGGTATATACCCAGAAGACCAAAAATCACATTATAACAAAGACATCTGTACCAGAATGTCCATTGCAGCCCAATTCATAATTGCTAAGTCATGGAAGAAACCTATGTGCCCATCGATCTATGAATGGATTAATAAATTGTGGTACATGTATACCATGGAATATCACGCAGCCTTAAAGAAAGATGGACACTTTACCTCTTTCATGTTTACATGGATGGAGCTTGAACATATTCTACTTAGCATAGTATCTCAAGAATGGAAGGAAAAGTATCCAATGTACTCTGCCCTTCTATGAAGTTAATTTATAGCTGTTGGATGAAGGGTATGACCCAACTATAACACAAGAATGTGGGGAAAGGGACAAGGTTAGGGACGGGATGGGTGAGGATGGGGCGGAGGGTAGGTATTTGGTGGGGCCAATTGGTGCATCTTGGACTCAAGTCTGTTTTACCTCACTTATTTTTACCTCAATAGTTTATAGTTTTGTGTGTGTGTGTGTGTGTGTGCCTGGGGCACACTTAGCTTCCTGATTTTTGCTATGTGTGGTTCTCATGTATCTTAGAAGGGTACAGGCGAACCTCACTAAATGCAGAATACAAATGTCTTCATATAATAACTGAGGAAATGCCAGGAAGGCTATGTTTGATGAAAATAGTTAAGATTGTATATGAAACCAGCACATTGCACCCCTTGATTGCACTATTGTACATAGCTATGATTTAATAATAAAGACAATAAAATTTATAAAAAGAAGGTAAATTAATAAAAGCAAATAGAAAAACATAAAGAAAAGACAATACAACCTAATTTGTTTCATTTACATGATTAACAAATCTGATAAAACTTGGATTACATTAATCAAGAGAAAAGATTACTCAAATTCCTAGTATTAAAAATAAAAGGAAATTATTAATGACCTCAAAAAAAGGAATTATAAAGGAATATGGTAAACTTTTGTATGAAAACAAATTAGACAAATTGAACAAATTTCTGGATAGACACAAACCATCACTTTGATAAGAAACATATTCTCTCAATGAACTTATTATGTCACCAAAGATTAAATTAATGATTAAAAAAAGTAACTTTCCAAAATGAAAAACCCAGGCTCAGATGGCTTCAAATCTTTAATATGATTGGAAAGCAAAAAGACAAAGGCTTGAATCTTTGAGTAGGGTCACTGGGGGCCATCTTAGTGCCTTCCCACACAAAGTGTGTCACTTTAGATACTTACACTTCTATGACATAAGAAGAATAAGAAAGGACATTGAGAAGTTGGTCTCTGGAATTCATATCTGGAGTTCAGTGAGAGCTTACAGTTTCATCTAGGGTCACAAGTATGTGTGTTTTCTTTTTTGTTTGTATTTTATTTTTTGTTTAATTTTGATTTTTCCCTTAATGTTTGAAAGTCCTAATGAATTAAGAAAGTCTATATTTTCTCAGCCTATATGGATATTTATCTGGATGATCTCAAGAAATAACAAGGAAAAAGAGTCCTCATAAGAGCTATAATTTCCTTGAGGTGAAAGCTAGTGTGGAGATAGCCGTTTGATAATAATATGTTGGTACAAAAAAAAAAAAAAAAACAACACTACAATTATCGGTGACACATGTTGCTATGTTGTTATAAATTACAATTTTGTTTTTCATGTACATTCCTCTTGTCTCCTCACCTAAATTATAGGCAGATATACTCTTCTCATTTTTCAAAGTTCATAGATGAATACCCTACATGTAGAAGGCCCTCAAATAATGTATCAGTCATTTTTCAGTTAATTAGGTCTATATCATTCCCCTTTATTTGTTATATTCCAAGCTGGACTCTTTCTAAGGCATACTTCTGAAATGTAGGTAAATTTGCCTAAGAAATGCGAAGTTACAGTTAAGGAGAATTCAGTATACAAGTTCAGAACATGATGGTATGTTTCTAACCCAAATCTTGGACTCAAGTCTGTTTTGTCTCACTTATTTTTACTTCTGTTTATAATTGTGTGTGTGTGTGTACTGGGGACACACTTAGCTTGCTGATTTTTGCTATGTGTGGTTCTCATATGAATGACATAAGTTTCATCAGATCTATAAAGTATATAAATATATAGAAATCTGGTTGCTGAGGTCATGATATTACCTCGATGTCTCAATCTCTGAAGAAGCTATCCAAGGTCAATTTCTCTTATAAGGAAGAAATGTGTTTTTGAAAGATTTTCAAAGTTTTTATTGTAAAATATAACTCAAACTGATGGCAAAATTTAAAGTCTTGAGTACATAAGTTGGTTCCAAAATGTCAGGTTAACAAGAAATACAGCTTTATTTTTTTCTATAACTCAACCTATTTTCCATCTCAAATATCTATCTTGCTTAGATAGCAGAAATTTATACATTAGTTGAGGCACCTTTGTATCCATAGTCTATTGCTTGTTATAATGCTATGTTTATAGGGCTGGATTTCTATCTTGAAGGTAGAAATCTTCAAGATAGCATCTTTTCCACAAAAATACATCTAAAAATGGCTTTCCATTTTTGAACAGAATAAAATAGATTTCATTAAGTCACTGTTCCTGCAGCAAAATAGAAAATTCCAGATATATTGCAAAAATAATATTTCCAACATATAAGAGCTTTGGAAGTCATGATGAACTTTAATTATGAATGAATGGCTTTCTGAGGTGAGCTGATGACTGTTGGCCATTTTTCTTCCCTGTGGATATTTGCCCCATTTTTCTTCCCTGTGGATATTTGCCACTTCTGGATATGGACCAAAATTTGTGCCTGACTTACTTAGAAAGGGTCTATTTGAAGAAAAGAGAGACCCATGAGGTTCTAGACTTCAATATAGTGGCATGTTAAGCAAGAGGCTTGAAGAGTTTCAGAGTCAGGGCCAAGTGCCACCATGGGTCATTTTCTGAGTTCTGAAGGAATATAAAGGCTATTCTGACATTTTCTGCAAGGTAGATCCATATTTCTCATATTTTCATGGTGTTTAAGAGACAAAGGCCTTTCAGAGGGAGGTTTCTACCTTAAATAAACCATCAATTGCCCCTTTAAGACTAAAGGACATACTTACCAGGTTCTAAGATTTCAGGGGATGATGCAATTTCAATCAAAATTATAAGGTGGTTGTATTTGACATTGGTAATTTTATTCTAAAATTACGGGGAATCTTGCATGGAATGTAAATTGAAATACAAAATATATCCCCTAATATTATTGAATATTATTATGCAGAAATTTACATGAACTATCTAAAGCAGTCTTGGAGAAAAGGAAAATGAAGGAGGAAGAGGAAAAGGAAAAAGTTGGAAAGCGGCTCCTGCTAGCTAGTAAGACGTACTGCAACATTCTGGTAATTTAAAAAGTATTTGGTGCAAATAGAATAAAACGAAAGAGATCAAAAGAGATACCCACATACCCAGCCACATGTAGGTTCACATTTCAATTTAATGTAGAAGAAATAATTTTTTCAATAATTTACAAAGGATCAAGAGAATATGCATGTAGAAAAAAATGAACCCTGATCCTTTTCTTGCACTATACAAAGACTTTATTGGAGGTACATAAAATACCTACACTTGAAAAGTAAAACAATATGTCTGTATAAAAAACATTAGACAATATTATTAACTTGAACAGAGAATATACTTTTTAACTGGGATAAAAACAAAACTGGTCTAAAAGAAAACGTGGATGAATCTGGACGTTATTTAAATTGTAAACTTCTCTTCATCAAAAGGTAACATTCTAAGTGAAAAGGCAAGTCACAGATATGGAAATGATAATCAGAACACATCTATCTGACAAATAACCCTTATCCAGAGTACGTAAAAACAACTACATATCAAAAAGGAAGACAGTAATTTTTTTAATGGACAATAGACTAACAGATATTTCTAGAAGAGAATATCTAAGTTACCAATAAATATTTTAACTTGTTCATCATCATTACTCAATAATGAAATACAAGTTTAAATGGCAATGAGAAACAAATCACATCCCATAAAAGGATGGCTGAAGTGAAAGACACAAGCAATCTCAAATGTGAACAAAGATTTGGGATAACTGGAAGGCTGATACGTTGGCAGGTTGGCAGTGAGATTTAAATTTTTAACCACTTTGAAAATTGTTTGGCATAATTATTAAATAAAAATACTGTAAATGTATAGATACCTTTGAACTAGAATTTTCTTTTCTGTGGATATACTCAAGAAAAACATGTTTTTGTCTACCACCAAACATCTATAATAATTTTCATAGCAGCTTTATACGTGTTATCTCCAAAGTGAAACCAACTTCTAGCGTCAATAGGAAAATGTAAAAATAAGTTGTGGCATGGTGGTACAACAGTATGGTATACAATTATAAAAAATAATTTGATTGGAGCAGAGAGCAATGTTTTGTAACACTGACTAACTTCTATACACACCACCACCCATGAATCCCTCAGACACAATAGATATTGAAAAAAGAAACCAGATACTTTTGGATAGCCATATTGTCTAATTTCATTTATATGAAAACCAAAACTACAAATATCTGCCATCTGATCTATGACAATACAAGTCCGAATGTGGTTACCTTTGCAGGGTGAGGAAGGAAGAAAGCATGATGTGGCATTGGAGATGATTCGTGTTGTGGTCTGGATGGTGATTACTCAGGTGTATACGTAATTGTAAAATCACAGTAAATTCACTGTTACCTTGTTTGGTATTTGGTTGTTCAAACAGGACATCAAGGCTTAATATTATGTATAAGATCACTTTAGATTTTGAAGCTTTCTTCACTTTTGCTGTGGGTTACCAACAAATCATTTTTGTGAAGTCTTTGAAAGACTCTCTAAGACCTTCTATTATTAAAATAACTTGTAGTCTTTTTCTGGGTTTTTCTGCCTCACCAGGAGTGTGTGACCCAGAGAGTAGGGGCCGGCGCCTCCTCCACCTCATGTGGGATTGATTAATGATCACACACTCTGGGCTTTTCCTCTTTCTCTCTCTTCTCCTCCTGAAGACAGGGATTTGGTTTTTGTATTCTCCAAATAATAATTCAATTTTACTTGTGTGCTATTCTTCCAAATCTATTCAATACCTTAAATGCTTTTAGTTTTTTTTTTCAGGTCTAAGATTTAAAAATTCAAAGGTCTTTCTTTTCTTTATTTTCTGCGTTCACAAATTAGCCTGGTTTTCTGAGTGGGGTAAAGAGATAGGACCCCATTTTTTTTTTGAGACAGAGTCTCACTATGTCACCTTTGGTAGAGTGCCATGGTGTCTCAAACTCTTGGGCTTAAGCAATTAAATTACCTTAGGCCTCCCAAGTAACTGGTCCTCTGTATAGTGTTAATTGTTTCAACTGGTAGAGGGAGGGCAATTGCTTTCTTAAATATGCATGGATCAGAAGGACAAGATATATAGATAACTTTTAAAAATATCAATGCCTTTTAATTAAGACAAAGTAGGTAACTGTCTAAATATTTGTATGTAGGGTTTCTTTTTTTGGATGAAAATTGGGAAAATGGGTCATCCTTCCATGTAACTTTGCTGTTCTTTTATATCAGTCCAAATGAAACTTACAAATAATTTGTATCATTCGGGTCAAATTTCACATTTTTAACTTGTTATTCTCTCTTTGAATTTGACTTTAATAAAATATATTTCAACTTCAGAGAAATAGTACTGTCCATATATTATTTGATTTAATATCAAAATATTCACATACCCAGTATTATGGAGAGAGAAGATGGCAAGAATACTTGAAATCACAGGAATATTTATAAACTGAAAATGTATCTTAATGCCTGTGTGCACTGAATTTTCTGTAAATGGCATATATGAGCAGAATAGTCACAGAGTAGTGGCCTTCTAAAGAATAGACTAGAATAAAATAAATCAATGAACAATTTCTTTAATTCTCTGGGCTGGTGGAGAAGGTTTGTCTTTTAACTGTCAGAACTATTGTCACAAGATTAAAGGGTAGCAATAAGTTGAGGTATCATGTTGTTTCCTACTATTGTGCAAGTTATCAGCATTGCTGCTTTAAAGAAACAGTTACTGAATTCCTCTTTTAGGATGACAGCTTATTATTACTAACTGTTGTCAAACAGAATATTTCCTCTTCACTCTAAATTTTGTAGCTCTCTGCAAACTCATAATCATAAGAGAAAGCAAATGGATATCACTGCTTCCTGGTAATGTCTAAAAGTCACATTACCATCAGTCACAGCCATGTGGCAAATGTTCTCAGACGAGGAAGAATTAAACAGGATGAGAAAACACATGACTTCAGGACTCTGAGAACTAGATCATTTTTTTTTTTTTTTTTGAGACAGAGCCTCAAGCTGTCACCTTGGATAGAGTGCTGTCGCATCACAGCTCACAGCAACCTCCAATTCCTGGGCTCAAGCGAGGCTCCTGCCTCTGCCTCCGAAGTAGCTGGGACTATAGGTGCCCGCCACAACGCCTGGCCATTTTTTGGCTGCAGCCGTCATTGCTGATTGGTGGGCCCGGGGCTGGATTCGAACCCACCAGCTCAGGGGTACGCGGCTGGTGCCTTAGCCCATTGAGCCATAGGCACCGAGCCAACTAGATCATTTTCAAGTTAAAATGATTTTACCAACACTGTAAAATGTGTCATATGACTTTTATAATGTATATTTTTTGTATATCTTTGTTCTTATACAGATAGGAGTATCTAATTAGATACTAAAATCTAAGTAGATTTTTAACTATAAAAGTAATATATGAACATACCATAATATACCTATGCACCTCGCATTTATAAGTTATCCTCTAAAGACAATTTCTAACTACTATTACAATCAAATTAATTTGCATGTGTACATACAAATACCTAAGTATGTGAATGTTTAATAAAATTTTCTAAAAGGTCTCAAATGGACTTCATGGTATGTCTAGGCTTCAATTAACTCAATTTGTCATAATTGAACTAGAATGAGCACAAATGCCAAATTCAAAAAAAATATTGGATGGAAGATAGATTTTAAAATCATGATATGTGTTTGGATTCTGGCTTCAGTGCTGTTTGACATTGGGGGAGTCATATAACTTGTGTATATATATATATTTATATACACATGCACACACACATATATATGTATATATACAAGGTATATTTATATATTAAACAAGTTACATGACTCACCCAAAGTTTATATATATATATCCATATATGTACCAGTGCCAAAGATTTTATAAAAGTTTTTAATATATATATACATATTTATGTATGTGTGCATATATATAGATATGTATAATAAATATGTGTATATATGTAAAATTTTATAAAGACTTTGGGGTCTTATATACATATATATAAACTTTGAGTGAGTCATGTAACTTGTTTAATGTCTTATAAACTCTCTCTTCTTTTTACCCTTGTTTCTAAGGACAAACCAAAAAACAAAATTTTACAAAATATTTACAAAATATTCTGTATGTGTTGGTCACTTCTCTGTAAAATTTTGTTAAGAATATTTTGTAAATAATTGTAAATAAAGGTACATTTAGCTATAATTTCCCATTTTCCCTGTATATGGTGACTTTTCAGACATTCTGTATAAATTTCTCAACAAATCTATCATTAGGGTCATAATCCCTCTTCTCTATCTGTTCCACTCTTGAGCTTTACATATAGACTTTATAATACAGTACCTAAAAATTAGAAAAGGAAAACTTCAAGTACATTTTCTTACCTTCTATATTTTTCAGAATACCTTCAATATTTTTGGCTACCCTAGTGATTTGTACAACATTTACTGGTTCCACCATCATTGAATGATTTAATTACAATTACTAGTGAATACATTCAGTCCTTAAAACCCCTGTTAACACATCTGCCAATGTAGTCAGATAAATCCTAAAGATGGTTTCCATCTGAAAATCACTGCTATCATTTGTTGGCATTTCTGTTTTGCACACTTCAAAGGATGAGTAGATGTGTCAAGGGCAAACTTTAAAGTAAGTATAAAACTATTTTTTACTCTTTGTCTTATGATATTTCTCTATTGACGAATTCAGTGTGCTCATACAACATCTATTGCCTTCCAGTGGATGGTGCTCCAATTTGAATCATTCGTAAACTTGAAGCCACTCCAAGCGTTTAGTTGTGGGATCTCTGGTGCTCCACGGGGAAGGACATTAGCATCCCTGCCTCTTCAGATGAGGCTGGGAATGCATCAGAAAAAAATGATATCATCTCACAATTTCAGTGTTAGAGCATTGTTCTAGAAACACTTTGACCTGTATAACCCTGAAAAAAATTAGGGCAAGTGAATTGAAAAGGAAGCCCATTTCAGCACTGTAGAATGAGACCCTACACCTCTGTCTAAAACCAGAAATTGAGTTCTTAAATATAGACTTACTGAGAATTATTTAGATATAAGAGAGAAAAATAAGAGGCCAGAGAGGAATAAAGGCACGAAGGGGGAGATTAAAAAAATTAAAAGGTCATTATGCTCCCTTTTCCTTGCTTCAGTTATGTGCAGTTATTACCTTGTAATAAAACTGGTATTTTTTACTTTAGTCTGCATTTAAAAGGAGCAAACCTATATCAATAATTCCCATATGATGGTAATGTATTCTAGAGGTATAAGATAATTGTCCTTTATTAAAATGCAGAAGACATCTATTGAATTTTTTAATAAAAACCATTCTAACTGGGATAAGGTAATAGTTCCTCGTGGTTTTAATTTGCATTTTCTTGATGTTAGTGATGTTGAACATTGTTTCGTATGTTTATTGGCCATTGGCCATCTTCTTTTGAAAAGCTTCTGTTCATATCTTTTGCCCACTTTTTAATGGAGTTATTTGTGGTTTATCTTCCTGATTGTTTGAGTTCTTTTAGATTCTGGTTATTATTTATTTATTAGATGTATAGCTTGTAAATATTTTCTTCCTTTTTTTTTCTTTTGGTTGTCTATTTGCTTTATTGATTTTTTCCTTAGCTGAACAGAAGCTTTTTAATTGAATAAAGCCCCAACTTTTCAAATTTTTGTTATTGTTGTCATTGCCATTGAGGTCTTAGTCATAAATGCTTTGCCTAGACCTGCATCTAAAAGAGCTTTTCATACATTTTCTTTTACAGTTCTTATGGTATCATGGCTTACATTTGGGTCTTTTATCCATCTTGAATTAATTTTTGTGAGTAATGAGAGATATAGATCCTGTTTTATTCTTCTACATTCTGTTATCCAATTTATCCAATAAATCCAGCACCATTTATTGAATAGGCTTCTTTTCTCCAGTGTATATTGTTATCTGCTTTGTCAAACATCACTTCATATATGTGGATGATTTTGTAGGTGGGTTTTCTCTGTTCTGTTTCATTGGTCTATATCTCTATTTTAGTGCCAATACCATATTTTGGCTACAGTAGACTTGAAGTATAGTTTGAAGTCTGGTAATGTGAAACTTGCAGATTTGTACTTTTTACTTAACATTACTTTGGTATTAGGGCTCATTTCTAGTCCAAATGAAGTGTAGCACTAATTTTTCTAGATCTGTGAAATGCGATGTAGGTAGGTATTTTGATGGGGATTTCACTGAATCTGTAAGTCATTTTGTGTAGTATGGGCATTTTGACAATGCTGACCAAAAGCAACAGATATTGGCCTCGATGAAGAGAGTAAGGAATGCTTATACACTGTTGGTGGGGCTGCAGATTAGTACAATACGGAGATTCCTCAATGAACTAAAAGAAAACCTACTATTTGATCCAGCAGTCTTACTGAGCATTTACCCAAAGGAAGTCATTTTAACGCAAAGACCATTCTCAGTTACAACCCATATGCCTATCAATTCATAAGTGGATTAACAAAATGTGGCGTATGTATACGTATCAGATGTATATGTATCAGACTTAAAGAGGGGTGATTCAAAGCTTTTTGTAACAATTTGCATGGAACTGGAGGCCATAATACTAAGTGAAGTATCTAAAGAATAGATAAACAAAACCACATGTACTAGCTATTAAATTAGAACTAACCGATGACCACACATGTGCACAAAGGGAAGTACTATTAAACTTAGTGGAAATCAAAAGGAGGGGAGAGGGGCGTGAAAATAAGTATAATGAACATTATTTGGGCTATGGGAACACTTATAGTCCTGACTTAGGCATTATAACAGTAAGCTGTTTATACCCCTATAATATTTTGAAATGTTATTTAATAAATTAAAATAAAATTTAGAAAACATATCAAACATATCAATAAAACATTGGTTTGCTAAATATTTACAAGCACAGTAAATAAAAAAGTTACAGTGAAAATGTCACAGCATGCAGCTTGATATTTTGCCTGAGAGAGGCTATGTCTAGAGACACAGGATTCAAACAAAATTTATCCTTCATTACTGTATGATCCTGGCTGGTTCTGAATCTCAAAGAAAATACTATCCATACATCTTACTTTGCAGCATAAACTTTAAAGAAATTCTTCTGTCCTTCAAGTTTGTTCAGTGTAAGGTGATTCTTATTTTAATGCTATATAGTTTAATGCTGAATAATTTAATGGAAAATGTATATAGTTCTCAGTAATAATATAATTCTAATGTGTGTATAATAGATGTAGCTGTGTTTATTACTTATACATATATAAGTGTGCCTATACCTACTTATATCACAAGTATATTAGAAAAAAATAGATGAGTTAAAATTACAGCAATTGGCACATAGTAAAAGCTCATGAAAAGTAGCTGTTCTTATAATAATGATGATTGATGATAAAGATGATGTTTTGAGATAAAATTAATTAGTTGATGTGTAGTGTGGCATCCTTGTTCATTCACAATCTGATTCTACTCCAATGAAATATGTTAAGAAGCCACAAAAATAATTATTAGTTCATCATCTACAAATACATTTAGTCACCTTCTACAGGTAGCTCAGCTCTGCTGCAACTCCTTTCCAACTCAGAGGATTCCTGTTTGGCTTTAGGGGAGAAATATTAATAACTTTCCATCAAGCACCATTCTCCATGACCCAGAATAGAGCTTTGAAATGGTGGAAATTTCTGGAAACTTCATCCCGAATCTGAAAAGCTTTATGTTTCCAATGCCATTTAATGACTGCAGAGGCTGCAATTGGGTGTAGTGGTCATCTGAGTCAAAACACAAACAATTATCTCCAGTGTGTCCCTTATTACGATCTTTTCTGTGCACTTAGGAATAGGAGGTAAATGAAGAACTTCAAAAAAAGTCATTTTTGTCATCCAATGGCAAAAGAAAAAGATATAGTTTTGTAAGATATTCTGACTGCAATAAGAGCCCTCTGTCAAAGCAAGTAAGGAAGGACAACATTGGGGCTTGACTCAAGTTCAAGTGGATTGTCAAGGCCGTCCTGGTGTTCAGAAGACCTAAGCGGAACTGCACTGCACATATGAGGCTCCTGTCTAGCTAGTTTTGTTTTTTTTTAAACATCCTTTGAACTTGTAGCAGTTAAACCTTAGAGTGACATTCTCTGATAATCAGCTGCCTCAAATTCAGCACATGTAGGCTGTGAAAACAGCCCTTTCTCATGATGTTCAATTCCAAAGCAGTTCAGTGTTGGACTAAAAATGTACCATAAGTATGAAGGGGGATGTATAATTTTAAAAGCTGTTACAGAAACCTAAACTTCTTGAATCAGAGGCTATTCTGACAGAGGTTAACCTCAAAATGATCTAGAGAAAGTTTGGACATAATAGGGTATCCTCAACTCACTTGAGCATTGAAACTGACGTGAGAAAGGAGAAAAACCCTATGCATCTTTTTTCCTAAGCAAAGCAGTAATTTATGGTATCATAGCTGTAGTTTTTGCTATTGCTTGGTTTTTATAGATGTTTTTGTTTAATTCCTACAGACATGAACCAGGCAAGCAGGGAATAGGGATTTTATAAACCACGGTATGAATATCAGACAATACTAGCACCTGTCAGTGAACTGTGTCATCAAGAATAACCTTTTTTTTTTTTTTAAATAAACGTTTATACTGATTTGAGATTTCTACCCCCTTTAAACTTGTGACCAGTGGAGTCATCTCATCGAATAGGCTGTGATATATTTCAGGTACTTTTCAGGTATCTGGGACACTGTGCGTTGGTCATGTGTGGCAATACCATGTATCTGTTCATAACGGGATGACGAGTTTGGGAGAGAAAAAGTAAAAAAACAGAACAGAACACCCTGGTCCTTCATGAAGATCAGTTTAGAAACACTGACTAGATGTCCCACATCCCACATGGTAGGAGGGACTTTTATACCCCATACTTTTCCTGTAATAGACTATGAAATGGTTTTGTTATTTGCTCCCTTGCCATATTATGTCAAGGCTCTTACATTATAAGTTATTTCTGGAAGGAGTCATGGTAGACACTACATTGTGTAGTTTGTATAACTTCTCCCTGGGGATTAAAGACTTTATTCCCCCAGCTGTTGGGACTGTTGATAACTGACATCTGGCAGCTGAGTATTCCCTCCTGCTGTTTGCCCTTGAATAAAATGAGCTACTCACTTAATGACACGCTCCCTTCCTAGGGGCGGTCTGAATCTAGCGACTGTTTTATGTGGGAGTGTAACACTATAGCCCCATTGCTCAATTTGAGGCAACCCTTCAGAATCATTCCAGGTCCAGATGGTCCTGTGGTATCAGCTGAGGCCTTTGTTGTGACTGCATCACAGCCTGACCTCTCTTCGCCTTGGCCCAATTTTGTTTCTTTTACATTCTCACAGATGTTGATCTTAATAGTACTTGTCAATACACTTCCTCATGTAAATTTCCACGTCAGAATCTGTTTCCCAAGGTATTACCATGATTTGTTCAGAGATATTTTCATTCTGGTTTCACTCATGTAAACTTCCACATCAGAATCTGTTTCCCAATGTATTACCATGATTTGTTCAGAGATATTTTCATTTTGGTTTCACTCACAAGGAAAGCCTTAATAGAGGACAAAACTGGGAAACTAAAAACTGAGTCTAGAGAAAGGAGACTGATTCTGGGGTGTTGGCTATCTGGAGGTTGTAAGAGCTAGAACCAGGGCTGCCTGAGAAAGAGTGGCAACAGATACAGAGGGCATAGAGTCGTAGTTTATGGAGGAAGGGATACTAGGATATATTTCCCTCGTTATTTCCAGGGGAACTGCTCCTTTCTATCTATTCATGAATGAAACCTCAATTCAATATTCTGTCATAGGGTTGTCCCAGGATTTTAGAACTGATCACAATCCAGTATTAGCTTGTAATTCAGAGCGCTAACAAGACACTAATCTTCATTTTTAAGATGATGACATATAATCTAAGAGAATTAGGTGTACAAAAAGTAGTTTCATACCAAATGGCTCAAAGCACCCGTTAAAGGTTTAAAATTATGACACCATAATTTAGCGCCTCTCTTCACAATGCTATGACCACACCTAACATTTCTCAACTTATGATACCCTGGTTTCTCTAACACTGAGTCGTCTACTAACCTACTCCTACCCTATGCAGGGTACGCTGTCTGCGTTGTTTGTCTACCACTTTGCTATTCTAAGTGCAATATGCAGACAAACAGCATCCATATCATTTGAGATCTTCTTAGAAATTCCGAATTTCAGGCCCTTCTGCACTTATTGAATCTGAACCTGAGATTTATACAGAACCCAGGTGGTTCTGATGTACACTGGTGTTGGAGAGACATTCTTTATGCAACTGCAATCCTCCTGAGCTGTCAGTTTTCCAGGTTGCATGGTTATACATGACAACCCTGAAGTTAGAGGCAAGTTCTGCAACACTACCTTTGTCATTTACTCCAAGCAACTATGACAGGCTTTACTTCTTATAAGAAAGTTGGAGAAGTTGTGAACTGAGGCCAAAATGATAAAAAACAAAAACATTTCTTCCATGATCCAAAAAGTGTAGTAAATGAATATATAAAATATGATAAAATATATATACCTAAAGGAAAAGAGCAGTTTATTAGGGCACAGTAAATTGTTTAAAATGATGTACCAGAATGAACCTGCCACCTCCCCCTACAACTAAATAAGGACGCGCGTGTGCACGCGCGCACACACACACACACACAATGTCTAAACAACCAGGCTGACCTTTTCATTGCATTTTCATCTGATGACTGCATGAGTTCTCTCTGAAACACTTCTTTTCCACCTAAAAAATTACATTCTTTTAAAAAACCTACCAAGATTTCTCATGGAGGAAGAAATACATACACATAATATGACATTTTAACAGTACAAAAGGTACATTGTAGAAATAATATCCCATCCACTTTATCCCATTGATCATGCCCACTCCTATGGGCCAAATAACATACCACTTTTTTATGTTTCCTACAGAGTTTTCTATATATGGTAGTATGTCAATATGACTATTTTAAAAACACAGATGAGAGCATGCAGTAAACCCATTCTTTGCTTGGCTTTAGTTCATATTAGCACGTGTATACCTCTCTCACATCTCCCAGTGCTGCCAAACATCCCCGTGGAAGGAAAAGCCTCAGGTTAGTCACCCAGGCCTTTATTGAGTGATGACTCTTCTATGAAGTGAATGCAAAACTTTGTAGATTAAAATAATATCACTTCTAATACTTTTTTTTATAAACTAATTTTGTCGTATACTGACTGCTGTCCAGCTCTCCTTCAGCCACCATGGCCTCCTGGTCTCCCAGATTCTTCCCCTGGAACAGGGAGATTACCATGCTTTTCCTGGGCTCCCCCTCCTTGCCACAGAGCCTGGAAATTCTCACAGCTGGAGCCATCATGGGGTTGACCTCACTTGTTCCTCTCTCAGGGATCACTGCTCTGTGCTGTCTGTCTGACTGATGTCCATGGTATGAACACCATTCTTTCCTATATTTTCAATTGTTTCAGGGAGGAGGATACATAAGTTCCTGTTACTCCATCTCAGCCAACATAAAAGTGTCATATTTAGAAAATATTTATATTCTTATTTCATATTTCATATTAGATATGATTTCCTCCAGAAAACTTTCTGAAGTTCTAAAAGCACCCTCTATTTCCTAGAGTAAGGATCTGATCCATTAGGGTATGAACCTTGGTTTATTATAGTATCCAGCATCCATCTTGGTTTCTGAGTACATTCTGATTGAATAAACAAATGAACAAATAACATAAATAGGTATATTTTTTATCATAGAGTTTTCCTGGGTCGTGAGCTCGGGCATGGTTTAGTGGGATCCTGTCCCAGATTGTAATCAAGGTGTTGGATACAACTAGGTAGTCATCTGAAGACTCAACTGGGAAAAAAATCTACTTTGAAATTCTCTCTGGTTGTTAACAGAATTTATTTCCTTGTAGTTGCATGATTCATGGAAGTTGCTTCTTCTAAGCCATAGAGTGCAAGAATGTAGTAGGACAGATATAATACTATTGGGAAATCACACAAAGTAAATCAGGTGCATCCCATTATCTTTGCTGCATCCTTTTGGTTAAAAGGAAGTCACAGGTCTTGCTCAGATATAAGGAGAAAATTACACAAGGTGTGATTAGAAGGTGGTGGGGTCATGGGTGCTCCCTTAAAGGTGCTGCCTTATCCACCATGAAGGATATTGTGAATTTTCTTAATACTTTTAGATATTTAACTTTTGTAAGATAAGACTTAAATAGGGGCCTACAAAAAATTTGTAGAGAGATTTTCCAAAAAGTGTTCTCAATTCTATTTCCTTCTCTCTAAGCCTCTGCAGTTGGATTACGTGCCTCTGAATAAAACCGTCTTTCTCTCTAGAGATAGCTCCCCTGTTCCATAAGAAAACACTGTTTTCTTGGCAGATGGGTATAACATATTTATCTTCCTTATGTGAGTCCTCAAATATGTTTTTCATTTCTGCTAACCATAGTCAATAATCAAGTTGTTTGTTAAGCTGAAAATTTAAAACTCATTGGAAGCGCCATGTAATCCTCATGCATTTTTTCTTTTTACTTCAGTAGTTTTATTTTCTTGCATTCCTCTGACTGTTTCTAAAAAGTTGGCAATAAGCTATCAGGCACCTGTGTCTTTCCAAATGGAAGAATTTCAAATTTGCCTGTGCCAGAGGTACATATCTTTCACCTGTGGTTAAACTAAACATGTTCCACAGATGCTGAGCAGCTAAGTCTTCTGGGGGACCCATGGTAGCCATAGTACCACTGTGAAAAATAAGACTCACCCCTAGTCATTTCTTTATCAGAATAAGTACCAAGATAGTGGGAGCTAAAATGGAGAATAGTTTTTGATTAATGCTTTTAAGGAAACAAACTCTTTTTCATTCTCTGGTAATTTGGTGTAAATTAATTCAGTCTACTTGCACTCTTCCAGTGAACTCACTTTTTCATATTCATGACTTGTTTGTGTGTGTGTGAGAGAGAGAGAGAGAGAGCACACATGCATGTACATGCATACTTTAAATTTCTATTTCCTCCCTCAATTTATACTGGTTTCACAAAAAATGGTTTGAATGGGATTTGTGGTTATTATTGTCAAGGCGGTAATTGCTAGTGTAGCCGGAATCAAAACAAGAGGAAGAAATGATCACTAACCCAACCAAATTATTTTTGTCAGCTATATATGAGCTGTAATTTTATGTGGAATATTTGTAAGGGAGGAGGTCTTTATACTTCTATACTTTTCACTCTTGATATTGATACTATTCAGATCAATTGTGTAGTAAGTAATCAGATTCATAGGAAATATAGCTTGAAGGGTGATTTGTTTTTTATTAAATATTATTTAAACGCTCATATCTCCCAACATTTTACATTTCACCAGTTCTCTATCTATGGAGACAAATGCAGATATACACCTGCTTTTTTCTTGTTTCACCTGGATCGTTTGAAAGCAATGCAAACTCAACACATACAAATTTCACTTCTCATAATCTCTCACAAAAGCTATTCCTCCTTCTTTGTTTCTTCTATAATTTATGGCACCAATACCCAGCCGGATAATCAAGAAACAAATCTTGGAGGCAACTCAATCTTCCTCCACATCCACTCTATCCAGTTAATCACCAAGATTGCAAATTTTATCTCCTGAGTATTTCCACAATGTATTTCTTTCTATTCATCTCTTATATTATGGTCCTAATTCAGTATTGTTCCCCTCACATTCACCCTCCCAATTGGCAGCAGGTAACTCACTTGAAAAAATTGCTGCGGAACCCTCCATCTCCTCAAAATCTTACAGTGGCCCCTAACCTAACATACACAGCAAAAGCCCTATAGCATGACATACATTATGTAGAACAATTTGGCCCTAATTACATTTCTAGCCTTCCTTTCATCACTTCCCATTAACTCAATGACTCAGTACCATTTATACTGTTGCCATCAAGTATAATAAAGAAGGTATTCAAGGTTGAAAGCATAGCCAGCTAAAGATATAAAAAAACACACACTAGGAAGCTGTGAAAATATCAATTAGAGGAGAATAACATGAAATATCAATCCTTGACATAAACTGGATCGTAATATATAACTACCATGTGAAAACAATTCAATAATTGCCCCTATTTCAGATTTTGTTTGGTTTTTCGTATCAAATAGAGCTTCCTTTCGAAGGGAATGCTCTCTGTACTGTCTTGAATTATGACTTATTCCATGCTAGCACTATCCAATGATTTTGAACACTGGACTTAATTTGTGTTTGAAATTTCCCTTGAAGATTTTATCTGAGTAGACTTCGAGTATACACAAAAATCCATGAAGTAATCATCTAAGGTATTTGGTATCACTACAGCTGCTTTCTAGAAATGCAAACACAAGAGGATACAGATGAGGTTCATAGAGCTGGAATCATATCAACATCTGACTGAAGGAGGAAGACTGAAGTTATCTATCTGCCAGATCTCAGCAACTTCACTCAAGTCACAGAACAAAGAGAGCTGACTTATCCATTTTATTAAGTAATTATCTAGTCTGTCCTCCTGACATTAGGAGAGGCTATGTCTAAGATATTCTAGATTGATAGTTTTCTACCCTATTCTTCAGCTGTGTCTTCTGATTCTGCTGCCACGTCACAGGCTCCAACTTGTGGATTTTCAGTAAAAGAGATTCCTTAGCCTCCCCTGAGAAAATGAATCATTTTTCTTACTTATGTGACCTTGAATTCAGTACATTTTTCTTCATAGGAGACTTGTATGTCATCCTAGAAACTGGGCACATTTATTCTGCTATTGGACATAATTTGACATAGGAAATACTTATTTGTTCTCTTCCCTCCTTTTTAACACAATTCCTCAAACCCTTAGAAACTCCAAAGTGATAAATGTATTTGTGAATGCTAATGATGTAAGTAGCTGGGAGCTTCTGGACATGCTCAAGACGGGGACTAATTGCTAAAGGGATCAATCATGTGATTAGAGAATGGAAACTTTCAGCCTTACCCACTGAACTCTGGGTTTGGCAAAATGGCTGCAGGTTAAAATATTCATCAATGGCCAATGCTTTAATCAGTTAAGAATGAAGCCACCATAAGAACTTAAAAGGATGGAGGTCAGAGAGTGTTCAGGTTGCTGAATACTCAGAGGTGCTGGAAGAGTGGAATGTCCAGAAAGGGACCGCAATCTCTGCACCTCTTCCCACTTCCCATATACCTTGCCTGATGCGTTTCCTTCAGCTTACTCTTCCTAAATTGTAACCTTTTATGATAAACTGGTAATACAAGAATTAATTGTTTTCCTGAGTTCTTGAGCCATTCTAGCAAACAAGTGAACCCAAAGAAGGGGTTGTAGGAACTTCAGACTTAGAATCTGTAAATCAGAAGCACAAGTGATAGTCTATATTTGTGATTGGCTTTTGACATGGGGTTGGGGGGAGTTGTATGAGACTGAGTCTTTGATCGGTGGAGTATGTGCTAATTCCAGATTGAATTGAATGGTAGGCCACCTATGTGTTGTTAGAGAATTGGTCAATGTAAGAAAAATATACACATCGGACCATAGAAGTGTTCTGTATTGAATAATAATGTAGAGAAAAAGGTTTTTGTTTTTTTTCTATACATATAGAAATACAGAAGCATTGTTTACCACACTCTTTATTCCATGTGATCTTGGGAATTTGGATGAATTTTATCCCATTATCTTTGTCATTTAATGTTTATACTGATTTAATCTCAATTTATATGTAATTTATAACATGTTCATATATAATTTAAATTTGAATAAAAGACATCTTAATTAATGAAGATGTTATAATATTAACTCTAAATTCTGAACTAGAAGGAACATGATATCTGCAGATAACAAATACAAAAAAGTGATATAATACTTTCCAATTTATGATGAGATTACATTTGTATAAACTCATTCCAAATTGAAAATATTATGTTAAAATACATTTAATACCCCTAGCCTGCTGAACATATAACTTTGGCCCAGCAAAAGTGCATTAAACATGCGTAGAACACTTACATTACTGTGCAAATGAACAAAATCATATAACACAGAGCCTATTTTAAAACAAAATATGGAATATCTCATGTAATTTATCAAATAGCATACCGAAAGCAAAAAACAGAATGGCAGTATGGGAACAAATTCAAAATCTCAAGTACTGTTTCTACTGAATCCAGATTGCTTTTGTACCATCATGAAGTTAAAAATTCATTAATCAGAAGATTCAAAAGTCTGAGATCATGTAGAAAAACATAAAATTTTAGAAGTGACCCTAGATATGATCTAACCCTCCTAAATAAATGCATTGAAGTTCAAAGTGATGAAGTGGCTTGCCAGCAGTCAAAAAGTTGGTTAGGAAAGGGTAGAATCCTAGCCTTTTGATGTATACATTTTCTAGGACACTGAACTATATATATTCAAGCATATACTTCAGATGAAAAACTTCTTAAGAAAAGAAATTACCCAATAAAGTATGAAGCCAATCAATAGAATTAGGTTAGTGTTCTTTGTCTATCCATTTTATGCAGAATTGTCAGACAATTAGCCAAACAACAAGATTAAATTCGAATTAATGTCTAATTAGTAGCATCATCTTGATTGGCTATCTACCTATGATAAAATTGTTTTGAGCTATATAGAAAAAATTACGTAGTTTACCTTCTCTGACTTATCATAAAAGTCATAACACTACCCTTTCCAACCAGGGCCCAAGTTCAGCCTTGGTTTTTTTTTTGGGGGGGGGTTCTGCCATGTTCAAAGTCTTATTTTAAAAGGAGGTATTATATTTTATTATTTTTCTCCTTCATAAAAGAACACTGACATTAGGTATACACAACCATCTATTGCCTTTTAGAGATGAGCAGTTATCATTTGGAAAAATGAACCAATGAATGAAGACAAAATATCATATTTATATATCCATTACTTTGATTAATTATAATAATTTAATCCAAAGTTTAAATGAATTTATTTTGTAGTATGAAGGATGTTCAGTAAATTTACTTTTTAAATTTTTCTATTGTCCTCTCCCTGTAAATTTCCCCTACGAATTTCCAATGTTCCATCTTCTAAACAGTTCACTGAAAAATATTCATAGCCTATAAATTCTTTCATTTCTGTCTTAAGTTGAATTAGGCTCTATATTGATTGATACTCAATTACACAATCACAATTACTTAACATAGACCTTCTTCATGTTTCACTTATAAATCAATGTTTAAGTCATCACATTATTCAGGATATGAATTCCCTTTTTATGAAATTGTCGATAAATCAAGGATACTGTCCAGAAACTTCTAAGGGAGACAGATTTTCTGGTAATATAACTCTGGTATGTTATAAGGTTCAAATTTATAGTCACATGGGATACATAACTGTAGAAGTACAATACGATTAAATAATGTTATCTTTCTTGTTAGTATATATTTCTCAGCTGGGTGCAATTTAGAGAGTTTGATATTTATGATCACCTAGGTTTAAAGTATAGACATTAAAGTTATAAAAGAACAAAGGTAAGTAAGGTCTTTGAGTGGTTTCTTGGTATCAGAATAATCTCAGGCCAAAAAACTATGTTTAAGTTCAGTGTCAACAAAACATCAGGATCATGCCCATAAGGAAGCAGTTTAATCATTTTAAGAGGTATTTAAGAATGCAGTCCCCACCCCAGTCCCCACCCCTAGATCCCTGGAATCCAACAGAGCACAAAAAGCACAGGGATTGAAATCGTGGACTCTGAAAGCAAATTCAGATCCTGGCATCACCATACAAACTATTTGACTTTAGTCAAAATTTTTGATTTCTCCAGGTCTTTGGTTTCATACCTATAAAAGTGGAATCATAGAAATTCTCAAAGGTTAATTTAAGCTTAAAATGAAATAATCTAAAATTTTCACCATAATGCCTGAGGTATTTGATACTTTGTAACTATTCTTACGTATATTTGGACTAATTGATTCAAGTATGATCCATGACATCATATAATTCTTCCTCTGGGTCAATTCCATTTTTGTTAGTACAATTAAAGAAAGCCATGATATTCTAAGCAGATGAGGGTTCTTAAAGAGCTACAATATATAACTTACTGGAGATGTAAGTGGCAGGCATTTGGAATCTGTAAGCGTCTGTAAAAAAATAGACTTCAAAAGCCAAAATCAAAATAAAACAAAATAAAACCTCTGTGATTCTCACAGCACTTTCCTAAAAGAGGAAATTATGTTTTTCAGAGAGAGTCATTTGCATAGTATTCATCTACTTGTGAAAATAGAGCATTGTGATGGGCATCTTTATACCTGAGCTGAAACAAATGATAACTCATTATCACTGCATGAGTAATATGAATACTAATAATACAAATGGTAATGACTTTTTACGAATGAAAACTTCATAGTTTCTATAAGAGTTTCACTTAATTTACTTCATTTGATAGTCAGGACTGATCTTCAATTCCATCAACAGTAAAAGATAAATATGAGATCTGGCCAAAGTTGTATACACTGTGAAGCCTGAAAATAACAGCACTTAGACTTTATTTTTCTGCTAATAAATATCTTAGATGTAATTATCTCTCTGAACAGAATCAGTGACTACAGCTTATAAACAGATGGAAAAAGCACGAAATACGTTATTTAGTAAAACATGACACTATTTCTGTAATTATTTCAGTAATAACTCTTTACCATTTAACAAATCATCTAATATAACTGTAAAAACAAGAGAAAAAATGGCATTATAGGAATAGTATAGTTTAGGGATCAGAAACTATACTAGTAAATTTGAAGTCCCACTTTCCCTTTCCTTAATGGTGTCAACATTTGTTGAATGCTCACAATGGGCAAGGGTTGTTCCAGACACTAATGTTATGCATGAAGTATAGGACTGGGTCCTCTGCGCTACAGGAATTCACAATCTGGTAGGGGAAGCAGACACAGAAAGTCACCATATTTTGGTAAAACATGGCGTGGCCTGAGTGTTAGCCTATCAAAAAGGCTATTTGCCCAATCTAGGGACAAAGAAGAAGGTTTCTGAAAGAAAATAATATTAGAATTAAACTCAAATCTGAGTGAACATTGTCCAGGTGAATAATGTTGGGAAGACTATTTCTCCATGAACTAAAATATGTAAGTGGAAAATAAAAGATGACATATTAGGAGGAATTAAAAAAAAAGTAATAAGGGAGAATGCATACAATGTGGAGGGAAGGAACTAGAAAAATAGGCTGAAAATAGGTAGGGCTAGGTTATAATAGAAGTTTTTTACCAAACTTTTGTGCCAAATACTAATAATTTGGGGGATGAATCTATGAAATAATAATACATAGTAATGGAGGAAATGTCAAGATTAAACTTTTGACTAATATTGACCAGGCTAGTCACAGCATGAAGCAGGGGATTTAAGGACTCTAAATCAAGGTAAAGAGAGGCTAGTTGGTGGTGGGTAAGGTGGGGAGGAACAGGGAGTATTATCTGATAGTCACTGGAGGAAATGAAAAAGATGGGGCCTGAGACAGTAACTAGAATAGAAAGGCAAACATACCTTAAAAATATTCAAGAGCAGGCGGTGCCTGTGGGTCAAAGGAGTAGGGTGCCAGCCCCATATGCTGGTGGGTTCAAACCCAGCCCAGGCAAAAACTGCAAAAAACAAAAAACCCAAAAAAGCATTCAAGAGAAAGCTGAGGCGGCTTGGCTCATGCCTGTAATCCTAGCACTCTGAGAGGCTGCAGTGGGTGGATTACCTGAGATCAAGAGTTTAAGATCATCCTGAGCAAGAGTGAGACACCATCTCTATTCAAAATAGAAAACTAGCCAGCCATTTTGGCAGGTACCTATAGTCCCAACAACTTGGAAAACTGAGGCAGGAAGATCTCTTAAACCAAGAGTTTGAGGTTGCTGTGAGCTATGATACCAGGTACTCAACCCCAAGGCAACAGAATGAGGCCCTATCTCAAAAGCAAACAAAAAATATTCAGAAGGACTACATTGAAGAATTTATTAAGTAAATACATATAAATATTTGAAAAGGGAAGGGGATTAAAATAAACTTTAGATTTTTTTCTCAAATGTTGTTTAGTGAAGACATGGGGGTGTTGTTACAAAATAAGTTATTTTAGCAAGTTATTTTTGAGAAAAATAGGTATCTTAAGAAAAGAATTTTAGTGGCAGTGCCTGTGGCTCAGTGGGTAGGGGTCCGGCCCTATATAGTGAAGGTGGCAGGATCAAACCTGGCCCCAGCCAAACTGGAACAAAACATAGCCAGGCATTGTGGCGGCACCTGTAGTCCCACCTACTCGGGCGGCTGAGGCAAGAGAATCGCCTAAGACCAGAAATTGGAGGTTGCTGTGAGGGGTGTGATGCCATGGTACTCTAACACAAGCGATAAAGTGAGACTCTGTCTCTACACAAAAAAGGAAGGAAAAGAATTTTATTAGAAAATAATTGCATAACTGAGTCTGAGTATCAGGATAGGTGTCAAGACTGGAACACTGAATATCATCTGTATATTAAATGAAAAATAAATCCATGGAGCAATGGGATCCAAAAATTAATGCTATACAAAAGTATGAGTTGTGCTTTTGTGCTTTGAATTTGTAATTTTTACTAACATGAATTTATATTATTTCTGAAAATTTTCTTATATTTTCCAAATCTCTTGACCTCGAATCAGGAACGTCCACTAGCAATGAGCATACCCACCACCCTGTTCTTGGTTTCCAAATACCATTCTTCAATAAAAGGAAACAGATCTCTTGGGAGAAATGGCTAATTTTAAGACTGCAGGCAAATAAAACACAAGATAAATCTGGAGCATATTATACAGGCAGAAATTAAGAAAATGCTTGACAGAAAATATAACAACACTATTGAAATTACCTTAAGAAATAATAAATATTGATAAGTATATACTGAGATAATTAAATGAATCAGTAAAGGAATAAATGAGAAGAGACACATCTTCCTTACAAAAGAATCCCAAATAATAGAGGTACATACTTCTCTTTCCAAGAGGAGAAAATTAATTCTCCTGTCTTTGAGCAGTGACTGGATTCAGTGGTTCATTTCCAAAGGAGAGAGTAAGATAAGGAAAAAATACTAAATGTATAATGGGGAAAGCTCATAGATACCACCATACTAAGCTCTGAAAATTAAAACAATCAGTGAAAAGTCACAGTGATATCAAATACCTTCTGGTAGAGTGCCATGGCATCATATCTCACAGCAATGTCAAACTCTCAGGCTCAAACGATTTTCCTGCCTCAGCCTCCCAAGTAGCTGGAACTATAGGTGCCCCCCACAATGGTGAGCTATTTTTAGAGATGAGGTCTCACTCTTGCTCAGGCTGGTCTGGAACTCCTGAGCCTTGGCAATTGACCCACCTTGGCCACACAGAGTGCTAATATTAAGGGCATGAGCCACCACACCCAGCCAACCTTTAAGGTATTTTTCCCCTCAACCAATTACTCAGGCTAATCATGACAAAATATAAAACACATCAAGCTGAAGAACATTCCACAGAATGTCTGACCAGTGCTCTTTAAAACTGTCAAGGTTATTAAAAAAAAAAAATACAAGCAGGTCTGATAAACCAAAACAGATTGGAGGAGGTCATGACAAGAAGATGGCAAAATGCAGTCTGTTATCCTGGGTTGATACCTGGAAGAGAAAAAAGAAAAACTGTTGAAATCTAAGGAAGTCCCTGGTTTACATAGTAGTATAGCACTAATGTTGATTTCTTAGTTTTGACAAATGTAATGGGATTATAAAGAGGTTAATATTATACGAATTTTGATGGGGATTTGTATTTACCATGATTAGTGGGAACTGAAAATAAACACTTGTGATAACTAGTTCAGTAAACTGCATAAGTTACGGGTGACTGGGAAGAATGTAGGCTTTTAATTATGATTTGTTTTTACCATGATTAGTGGGAACTGAAAATAAACACTTGTGATAACTAGTTCAGTAGATTGCATAAGTTACGGGTGACTTGGAAGAATGTAGGCTTTTAATTATGACTTCTTCTGGTACACATCATTTCCATAACTGCTTATAGAATGTAAAAACAGAATTCTAGACTTTTGTAGAAATAGGTACAGGGGAATTCTAAGAATTAATAATAATCTATTTTACTGATAGATGATTTCCTAATTGAGATGACTCTGTAGGTACTGTGTTCCCTTCAGGAGGTTCAAAGCATTTAACCAATGTTAAAAACATTACCACTACCAAATAAAACAATAAAGCAATAAAGTTTTGAATTTCATACAGATATTAATATATATGTGTGGTTTATCAAGGCTACTAACATTAAAAAGAACTTTCTAACCAAGGAAGGTGGATGGAGTGATTCAATCATTTACTTGTTTTGTTATTTATTCATTCACTCAGCAAAATTTTTTGAATTTCTGTTACGTTCCAAGGACCATGTTAAGTTTGATTATAGTCAAAATGTACTTAATAATCTTTTCTATTTTGATCAAGCACAAAAACCTCTTTGGCTTAGAGAATGCAATCACAAATAAAACAGGCTACTCTGACTCTTAGTTTGAAAAATTTGCTTGGAAATTTTACTACAGAAGAAGCACTTTGCTCTTTTTCTTTTCTTATCAGTGATATTTCTAAGTAAATCCAAGGTCTATGTGAGACATACATGAATCATAATCTAGAATTAATTTTATGAAGTCTTCATTTTCTAAGACATGACTTCCTCTACATCCCAAATGGTTCATCATAAATAATTTAGAAAATAGAACACTGACTCTAAACAAAATGAAAATAAAGTCGGCTTTCTTGAGTAGAGTAGCTAAGAGATATCGTCTTCTATTGATTGATTGCCTCTAAAATATTAAGGAACTCTATTCCCCAAACATATGAATGGAATAAAGTGCGGCAAAGGATAAAATCATTTTTACTAGCAAAAATGATTATTGTTTCAAAGTTCGTGCTTTCACTGATAGAAAAAATAAACCTTTTATTTAAAGGCATAATTTTTCTCTAGATTCTTATTCTGGGCATAATGCTTATGCTTATTTGTGAAAAAAATCACAATTAAAAACAGTATATAAATGAGAAAAGTTATGGAAGAAGTATTTACTAGAGAATCACTTTTCTGATTTATTTATTATATTCAAAGAAAGAATAGAATCAAGAATCAAACCTGATCAGCTAGTGCTGTAAGGAATGCAAACATCACCTGTCTTGGGTGGCCAACCTGTGGCTCACAGGCCACATGCTGATTATTTGAGGATTGTTTTGCTTATCTGTGGAGTCGGACATTGTGAAAAATATGCACAGATCTTTTCTTTTGCTCATCAATTTTCATTAGTGTTTTTATATTTAATGTGTGGCCCAATACAACTTTTATTCTTCCAATTTGTGGAAGAGACTCCATGCTCTGAAATTTGAATATTTTAAGGTAAATTATTGTCAGTATACTGCCCAAGAACAAACAAGTACATGTTGACTAAGTCAAAATGAGGCTAAAATATATTTCAAAATTCATTTTGAAAAAATTAATTTATACTATTAAGTAACTAAAGCCTGTAACACCATCAGGATTATGAAAAACATAAACTACATTAGTCAATCATTTTTTGGTATGTGTGACCTAGAAATGATCTCAGTTTAACTTAGACCACATACATGTATGTACATAAATACATCTCAATTTTATATATTAATTAATTGGAGATATACATATTCACATATACACAGAAATAAATAATAACACTGTAGATATTGTCCCTTTTTAGGAATTAAGTTTCATGAAAATGAAATCAGTTTTCTGCTACGGCCTATAATATTAAAATTGGTATTTAGATAATACCATCTGAAAATAAAAATGTCAATTATAAATTATTTAAATTTCCATTTTTTGTATGTATGAGCAAGTCTTCTGGCTTTTCAAAGAACAAAATTGATGTATCTACATTGAAACTCTTTTTTGTATAGCCATCTTTCCATTTGATTTAAGCTTTAATTAACAGATTTAAAGTGTAAAAAAAGGTATAGAAGACCAGAACAATACATTGAATAGATTATCTTTCTTCATATAAGCATGGAGGAAGGACAAATATTTTAATGTTTAATACCTCTTTATTGTAAAGATGCATATGCAACTCTACTATTATGACAACTACTATGTCATATAGTACTATAGTAAGTTCTCATTAGAGATTTTTTGTATTGTTTTTATTCTCCAAGTAGTAAACATCTTTGAAGTAAAATCCATAACCTAGCATTCTAGAGATATTCCGTAGCTGACAGCTGTGAACAGAAAGTGATGCTTCTATACATTTGTCCAGATGCCAACCTTTCATAAGCCTCCCCAAAATAGTGCCATTTTTCCAGCATCTCTATCTTCTCCTAGAAAATTCATTTACTTTTCCTTAAAATCTCTTTGCTGAGGATCAATTTCTCAAAGTGTATAAGTGCACTTTCCAAATGAAAATATTCTAGAATACCACAAGAAGAGATAGAAACTAAAACTAATGATTAGCTTTAATTCAGTAGAGCATTCAAGGGCTTAAACTAGGGAAGAAGCTAGCTGACTATTTCACACATTGTCTTTATCAACTCTCTGGAGTCTGGAAATGAAAGGAGATCTTAAGTAAGTCAAGTCAACAAAGGATTATCAAGAAGACAAACAAGTGGAACAAATGACTGAGGAGTCACCATGTTGATTTTGATGCATATAATACAAAGCTTCTATGTAAAATATAATAGCAAATATTGTCTCCCAACTCAGGAAATATGAAGAAAATACTCAATTTTGATAGAACATATAAAAAGTCACTAATGTGTATCTTTGATGGTATATTTGTTCTGGCTCACAAATTCACTAGGGTGGGACAAAATACACTGAACCCTTGAATTAAGGTATGCCCCCAGGCTCAACTAGCACCCACATCTTGATTTCTAATACCATTCTCCAAAAAAAGGGAACCAGGGATCCTTGAGAATAGGATGATTCAAGAACTGAAACAGGGAAATAATATGAGCCTCAGGCCTCTTATAGTTCCAAAAAGTAAGGAAGTGCTAAAGAAGGAAAGAAAAAACCTCCATGGGAATATGGCAAAGCTGCATTAGGCAACTGCAAATGCTCATAATAGAGCTAGACCAATGTCAGCAACAAAATAATGCTGAATTATAATCCAAAGTATAAGATGAATATCCATGAACCTATTTACATAAATTATTGAATAATTTCAAAAGCAAGAGGAAAGACAAAATCCTATGCTGAATTCCCAATAATTGATGGAGATACTCTGTCTTAAAGGAGGGAGAACATAAATGCAGGCTGTGCGCAGTGACTTTGTTCCAAAGCATATAGTATAGAAAAGGGAGAAAAAAAAGAGTAACTTTGGAGAATTCTGACAAGTATCTCCACAGATCAAGGTCAAAACCAACAATCACAAATCCTTTTGGTAGCTTGTATGCTTGATAAAATATGGGCAAATGTCATTTCACCTCTTCAATCTTCCTAAAAACTCCAGTCTAATCATGACAAAAATATCAGGAAAACCCAATTAAGGGATATATACAAAATATATGACCAGTGTGCACAATATCATCAACATCATCAAAAACAAAACTTGTCATAGTCAAGAAGAACCCAAGGAGACATGATGACTGAACATAATGTGGTGTACTGGATGGGATGTTACAATAGAAAAGGAACATTAGGTAAAAATTAAGGAAATCCAAATACAGAGAAGGCTGTACCTAATGAAAATGGATCAGTATTGATTCATTCATGAAATATACCATGCTAATGTAAGAAGTTCATAATAAGGGGAACTAGATATGAAGATATAAGGAAACTAGACTTCAAATTTTTCTGTAGATATAAAACTGCTATAGAAAATAAAGCCAAAATAGACTTTATGGAGTAATCTACAATTAAAAGAAGAAATGTGGACCTAACAACAAGTAAATGTCCAGAAAAGGCAAATTAATATCACAGAAGAAACATGGAAGAGAAATATTTCTGTCCAGAATCACTAGGGTTGGGAGGGTTTTATGTATTTATTCCTTATTTTCTATATATTGAGGTATAAATTGCAGGAAGAAAGGTGGCATTGGCTTGTACTGACATTTCAGTCCTGGGAATAAAACAAGTATTTCATGTATTATTTAACTCATCCGGTCCTCAATTTTCTGAGAGGGTGAAAGACTACACTTATGAAATGCTCTAAAACACTAATATTTTCTACTTTAAATTGCCTTATAGACATAATTCCCAGTTTAAAGAATTATTGCTTGGCATGGATCTTTTAAAGTAATTTGGGCATATAATATATAAGCCTTTTAACACTACTTTAAGCTCTCTTGTTTTTATATTTCTTCACAGATATAATATTCCACCATTAAAATGAACATTGATAGTATAAAATGTTCATCAAGTAATGAACCTTCTTGTGATGCTTTTGTACAAAAGGCTTTGTTTAATGAAGAAATAAAGAAAACAAAACAAATTTTATTGGTGTGTCAGTGAGACTTACATGGAGCTGAATATAGAATCAGTTTCCATATATTCATCTTAAGCTGGGAGTGTAAAAAGTAATGTTGTTTGGCTAATCTTTTTCATTACAGTGAGACTCAGTGCCAAAATTCAATACACCTCCCAATATATGCACAAAGGATATATACACAAAACATTTGTGATTCTGAAATTCATTAGTAGAATTTTGAAATACTTTCCATGTAACATTACATGATATGTAGTTGAAAAATTTAAGCATCATATTCTACCTTCAATAATTTCTATCAATAGGATTAAATAGTTTCATAAAACAATGAAGATACTTTTTACTAAGATTCCACACTATGTGTAAATCACTGTTTTCCTTATTAACATTCACTTAGAGTTTACCTGAGTCTTTTAATTTAAAGTGGTGATGACCATTCATACAAATGATAAAACACAACTAAGTCCAGAAATAAGGAGGGAAGAGGAGGGATTGGGGAGGAGAGTGAGAGGCCAGGAAGAGGGAGGGTGTTTGTTGGGGCCTCACCTACTGTGCACAATGCAATGGTACATTTCAAAAGTATTAGGAGTTTTGAAACTACTACAATAACAAATATAGAAGTGAGGTGATGGTTATATTAGTTTGATGAAAGCATTCCACATTGTATATCAAGTCAACACATTGTACCTCCTAAATGCATTAATGTACACAGTTATAGCTTAATAAAGAAAAAAATAAAGTGGTGATGATAACGAATGATGCTGCCATCTCTGATCAACAAGACACACATTATGTACGATAAAGTCGAGGATGTGCTCTGTTCAATAGGATGAAATCAGTTTATAACAATTGAGAAAGTTCCTCTCAATATTTTTTGTAGCTCCCAGTGAAAAGTTCTCTAAATTCAGACTGTGAATGAGATGAAGTGTATACAAGGTGTATTTATAAATAATAGACAATTTTCTTACCATTATGAGTTCAATTCTTACAAGATCATGTGATGATATGACTACTTCTACTTGCTCCATCTCTCCAATCAACTAGATACTACTGTGGATATGGATTTGCCCTTCCTTCTCACAATGCTTTTTTCAGTACCATGTTCATGAACTTACCGAATGCTTTATCCATTGTGATATCCTGCCATGTATACACCACAATTTAAATATTCAAATACTGCTTTTAAACAAGAGCACTAAATGAAAAAAAAAAAGAAATGCTAAGTTTTATATTGTTGACAATCAAACATGCACACTTTATGAAGTATAATTTAGGGAGTATAAACAAATACATGTGCCTTTGTAACCATGACTACAACTAGCAAATGGAACAGTTCCATCACCCCCAAAGAGTACGTCATACCCCTTCTCAATCCTCACCCTACTCCCCTAGCCATAGGCCAACACTGCTTGACTTTCTATAAATGTTTATTGAATCTACCTTTTCTAGAATTTCAAATTCATGGAATCATACAGTATATAGTCTTTTGCTTCTTGCTTTTTTCATTTACTATAATGTCTTTTTTGAGACAAATCCAAAACGTGTCAGAAGCTCATTACTTTATTGCTGAGTTGAATTCCATTGTATAAGTTTTCCAGAAGTGGTTTATCCATTCCCCAACTGACACACATTTAAGAGGTTTTCAGTTTCTGCCTTTTATTTTTTAAAAACTGCAATGGACATTTTTGTGCATTATTACGTATTTTGTCGAAATATGCTTTTATTTCTCTTGAACAATATATAGGTCTGGTATTGCTAGATCAAAGACAAGAACATGTTGGATGTCAGAAGAAACTGCCAAAACTTTTTCTAAAGTGATGGCACCATTTTTGCACTTCCACATAGAAGGCATGAAATGTCCAGTTGTTCTGAATAGTCGTCAACAATTTTTTTGTCACTGTTTAATATTGCCTAGTTCAGCAGATGTGAAACCGTTTATCATTTTGAGGTTAATTGACATTTCCCAGATGATGCTTAGCATCTTTATATGTGTTTCTTTGCCATTCTATATATTGTTTTGTGACATGTCTATTCAAACTTTTTGTTCATTTTACAAATTAGATTGCCATTCATTAGTTGTAAGAGTTCTTTATCCATTTTGCATAGAGGTCCTTTCACAAATATATATAGTGCAAATATTTTCTCCCAATCTATGGCTTTTCTTCACATTTTGTTGACTCTGCCTTTTAAAAAACAAAAGTTTTAATATTTTGATCCTAAAATGATCCTAATTTTATCATTATTTAGTTTTACATCTATTAATGAAATTTTTACATACTCTAAAGATACAGAGATATGTTATAATTTCTTATGAAAATTTCTAATTATAGCCTTTATATATATATATATATATATATATATTTTTTTTTAAAAATCTAATTTAGTTTTGGTTATGGTGAAGGATAAAGAAAAAATTTTATTCCTTTGAATATCTAGATGGTATACCATTTTTAATCAAAGATATTGTCCTTCCCTCATTAAATTACCTTGGGCACTTTTGTCAAAAGTTATTTCGTTTATTATATAGATAAGAAACTGTTTATAAATTCTCTTTTTTTGAATTTGTCTATATGTATTTGTGAAAGCTTCATTATTTTTATTTCTGTAGCCTTATAGTACAATTTTGTTCTTTTAAAAATAATTTAGGTATTTTAGATTCCTTGCATGTTTACATATACTGTATTTTAGAATCAACCTTTAAGTTTCTTCAAAATAATTTGCTGTAATTTTTATTGTGACTTTGTTATAAACAATTTGAAAGCATAAGTAAGATAAAGGGCTTACACTCATGGAAACATTGATCTTAGCATGTATCCAACATGTATGAGCAATTAGGCTGAAAGAATGGTAAACTGGTCACTGCATATTATATTATAATAAAGCTGGACAATGACAAAATCTTAATGCCTTGCCTTGTGTGATTCTATACAAATTTTGCTTTATGATCTTAACAAATACACCTTGTATGAAGATTTTTATCTCATGGCATGAAGGAAACGTGTGTCCAGGAAAAAGAGGGAGTGGAAGTGATTTGCATAATTTATAATGCTCAAATATTTATCTTTGGACTTGATTGGTTGTAAGTCTTAGTTGTTAAGGGAGCTGTGCTTTTATTGAAGGAAACAACTATCAGCAAATTGGTAATTGAGGCTTCCATTTGGTCACATGAAGCACCTTCTGATTCTGAACCAACAGATAAAGAGTAGACTATTGTACTTTCTGGGGTTATAAATCCCACTATTTAGGATAATTATTATTTCTGCTACACAATAGGGACAAGGAAAAGTATGTCTAGAATCCAAGGGATTTTTTCAGCATCCATTATTACTGACAATTCTGGTGGTAAAAGTTAAAGAAGACTATAGCATTCTCAGATTGTCAGGAACACAAGCACTTCAGACATTCAAAAAAGATTCACACACATGCACACACACAATTTTCCCTTTCCTTTTTCTTCGGTAGTTATATAAAATGTTATATAGACCTTAAAGTTACATAATATTAATGGGTGATTGTGATTGATCAAGTAGACAAGTAAGAATTGCTAAAAATGAATAAAGTTATTGATGGAACTTGTTCCTTTCCTATTTTGTGGCTCTCTATTTGCATGATGAATAGCTGTGCTATGTTGGGTTTGTCCATTGAGATAAGTACCTGCGTGTATGGAAGAGAGGTAGCTGAAGGGGTGGAGTAGCTTGGTTCAGATGCAGGAGACTGTTGATGTCAATACCTTCTCCACCTTTCTAAGCTTTTCCCAGGGATTCCTATGAATGTTGCACATCTGGAGAGTTCATGTCTAAACCTTCTATTATATTTCTTACATGTTTTCTCTTGCAGAAATATTCCCCCATTGGAAGTCAATGACACAATATTTGGCAGGCAGATAAAAGGCACATACTGACTGCAGTTGTGGTCAGGGGCTTGATCAAAGGCAGCTAGCCAGCCAGTTTTCTTTCCAGAGACACTCAAGTTAGTGCTGTAGGATGCTGAGATTATTCACGGTAGCATGCTTCTGATTTCTATATTCACAGATTTCCTAAAGGCTGTGGCCTCAATGACTTTTGTTCTTTATCTGTTCCAACTATACTATATGTTCTAAATGAAATATCTTTGGGTGGAGAAATGACAGAAATGGGACATGATTTGTGTTTTTGACATACTGATATTATTCAATTTTTTTTCTGGGTGCTGTGACATAAATGTATTCACATTAAGGAAATCTACTGAGTTGTGTAATTATAATACATATACTATATGTACATATAGTATGCTTCCATTAAAGTTATTAACACAATTTCTGCTCAGAAGACATGGGATAGCATCTATTGTTCTGGTTGATTTTTGACTGATACATAAATAAAACTCAATAAATGTGAATTATATTATTGCTGTTGATCTCTTCAACCAGCCTTTCCACATAAATTTAGCCACTTATTTTCATGAAAAATGAGAAGCTTTGCCTTTTTTGTGCAAGTAAGTTATGTGAAGATAGATACTTCCTCCCTCTTTAGCACTCTTATGGAAATATTTACCATTTCTTATTTTTCTTTAAATTTATGTTAACATTCAGTGTACAGTTCTCAAAGTCTTACTCTCTACAGCATGAACTGACATCAGTGTTGAGATCTTTATCTTGATTTTTCCAGTGTAAGTAAACAGAATTTATCTCATATACTCTGAAATAATCTATAATACCCTCATTGAAATGATAAGGACTAAAATAATATCAAAGGAACATATAGAAAATAAATATTCAGCTGCCCAAAAGTGGATTTTTTTTCAAAGTCTAGGATATTCTTCAAGATGGTTTAAGTTTCTAGGAAAAAAAAAACATTGATATTGGTACAAAAAGGATCTACAAGTCTATAAAGAGTTCTTCCATGCCTTAACTCTTTGGACAGCTAACATGAAAGTCCAAAGTTCTTAAGTTTGCTCTTCACTCTCTGGGGTTTATAACCATCATAACCCGCCTGGCTGAATCGTCAGTTGTGCAGCATTACCATGAAGTGGAAATGCCAATCAGAACTTTCTTACTAATCTTTGATATTTGTCACTCTTTGGCAATCCATATTTATAAAGGCGCCTTCTTTCATCACATACCTTTATGTGTTGTACACATCACATAATATAAATGTTCTCTTTTCTGTAGTCTTTTTCAGCTTATGCAGAATCATTTCTGCATCAGCAGCAAACATAATCTAATCTGTAACTTCAATTTATGAAAGAAAATATAACCTTATAATTTTTAAAGAAAGCTTCCCCTACCATAATGGGAACAGTTATAAAAAACTATTTCCTTAGTGAAAAATTTTATGTGTACAATATTTAGCTTAATCATAATTTTTTATTATAAAACTATATAAAAAGTTGATTATTATATTTTTTACTAAATATTTTTCTCTGTCTTCAGCCATAGCTGAAACATTTTTATTTCATATCTTTTATAATTTTTCCTGTAGAGGATAATAAATGGATGCAGCCGGACTTCTGAGGTTCACAGCTGGCTCTCCCACATTTTACCCCCGTTACCTTGACCAGTGGCTTAAGCGCACAGCTCACTTTCCCTATCTGTGAAATAAATGGGATAGAATCTACCTCATGATACTGAAGAAGGATTAAATGAAGTTAATATTCATCAAGTGTAAAAAGTGCATGCCACATACTGAGGTCTATATAAAGGTTTGTATCTGTTCAAATACAGATACAGAAATGCCTACATACAAGCTAGTTCGAGGCACAAGATTCATTGTTTGTGTTCGTCACTGTCAGTATGAATGTCTGTTTTCATCATCATTAAATCTCTTGTATTTTATACAATGCCAGGCATGAAGTAGATGTTCAAAAATTATTAACTGAACAAACTGAATAGGTTTAAGCCACAAATTTCATATTGAATTCTTACCTTTCTCCCAATTTTTGTTTTTTTTGTGTGTGTGTGTATAATCAATAACTGCTTTAAGGCTCTTTGCTTTCTCTTCATTTCCACAAGTAGCACTACTAGTCAATTTCTCTTATGGACTATTTCTCAACAAGAGATAAAAACTTAACACTTCAAAAAGGTTCATTGAATGCGTGGTATCAAATGGAAAATGATACTGTCATCCTGATATTGAGAAGCTACTGTTACCAATTAAAAATCTGTCCTGCTTCTGACCTCAGAATGTATACAGTTCCAATGTGTGATTCAAGAAAATGACCTATTAGTATGTTTTGCTTTCAGAACCATGAGTTATGTTACAAACACAAATGTCAAATTAATTAAAATGTTCCACTATAATTCTATATTTTAATCTAGATCCTACTTTTAATTTTTCTAAAAGGAATATATTTCAAAAAGATATTCATATAGTTTGTAAGACATACAGAAAGTATAAAAAGGAAGAGTAAAAGAATAGAAATCTTCCAGAATTTTATCTATTTTATTAATATGTGTATGTACATGTAACATGTTCAATTGAAAAAGAAAGTCAAAAAGAAATAAAGGATATAATTTTTAATCAAGATAGATGATTTTTTCTGATTTTATGGCTAACTCAAATCCAGATTATATGTCTCATCCCAAGTGTGATCTATATTGTCAATTAAAATATATGTGTGTGTGTGTGTGTGTTTGGAGAGGAAAATAAAAACAATTTGGAAAGTGTTTCTTAGAGAATATACAGCCTACCTTCTAAATCCTGTCTATTTGCCAGACTTCATTTTTATCATCTTGTTATAAAGACCAAGTAAAATGTAGTTTTCTATATTTCGCTTTCCTTATAAACATTAGCTTTCTGAGGAAGGATCCTGGCAAGCCGTTAGGATCTTCCAATTGGATCACTGAAGGAGAATATTTTAGAAATGAAGGACTAAACATCTCTCCATAATAGCACAGCTTCCATACTTTTTATAGGTGAAAAGTAAGGACAGGATATATATTTGCCTTAAAAACTAACTCCATGAAATTACATATACAAGAATTTATGAAATGCTTTTTGTGTATAATAAGGCGTACAGGAAAAGGATATGGAAAACACTAGGGAAAAGAAAGACTAGACCATTAATATGACATAACATACTCTAAATACAGACTGGTAGGTAACACTACTCTATGTTGAGTAGGAATTACTGGATTTGGATATTTTTCTTTTTCTTTTTGTTAATTAAATAGACCCAGAAGGTAAGGATCTGTATCTTGATTTGGTAGTGGTGGGGCAAATGTGAGACTTTCAATAGGTCATAAACTTAAAAGATTGGTGACTGTGGCAGCCATGTCTCCGATATGACTGAGTATAAAGCTATAAAGTAGAAAACTAAGAATGGGTGTCTGTTAGGACTTAGTTCAGGACAGTGAGCTGGGTGGGAAATAAGGTAATGAATAGATGTTAAACATTTAAGGATAGAGCTCACTTCCTTCGGATGATGACTAGATAGAATTATCAAACTTAGTCGGCATTCCTCAAATAAACTGAATTTATTATTGTTAATTTAACTTAATGCTCTCATTAAAAACTAGTGAAGTATATTTGCCTATTTCATCTACCTATTAATTTACTCATCTATTCATAATTTCAGTCATGATGTATGTTAAATTTCATTTCTTCTGCATGAATCCTGAAAATAAAGAGGAAAAAACACAAGTGTATTAAGAGTTTATTTTAAAAATTAGAAATATGTAAATAAATAATGACCAATTGTTATATGTAATAGGGGAAAAATTGTGTGCTATGAAATGCAATAATATGGAATAGGAATTTAGAGGAAGGTATCAGGGAGGGCTGCCTTGTAGAAGCACTACTGAAACTGAGATCTAGAGGTGGAATTATCCAGGCAGTAAGTAGAGAGAGGAGCCTGTGGCTCAGCGAGCAGGGCGCCGGCCCCATATACTGAGGTGGCGGGTTCAAACCCGGCCCCGGCGAACTGCATCAAAAATTAGCCGGGCGTTGTGGCAGGCGCCTGTAGTCCCAGCTACTTGGGATGCTGAGGCAAGAGAATCGCTTAAGCCCAAGAGCTGGAGGTTGCTGTGAGCTGTGTGATGCCACGGCACTCTACTGAGGGTGACAAAGTGAGACTCTGTCTTCACAAAAAAAAAAAAAAGAAGTGAAGAGAATAACACATCCAAAGCCCTGGCATCAGTAAAAGGCTGGTAAGGATCATAAGGTCAGTCAGCCATGAAGGACCTTGTAGACCATGTTTAAAAAGTTACATTTTATCCTCTGTGCAAATAAAAATACTGTGGGGGGTTTAGGAATGAAAATGCTGTGATCTGGCTTATGTTTTATTTATATCCTATGGCATATCTAAGAAGAAGGGGTGAAAGAAATATTAAAAATCAAGTAGAAATGCAATAGCAATTGTCTGGAGCTGATGCTGGCAAAGATGAGGACAGTGTCAACAGGAAACAGAGGCAAATAAGTCCAAAGGCATCTCAGTCTCCTGAAAGCAACAGGGAACCTGCAGACCATGAAACAGGAATGAGACAGGCCTCCTTGGCAGGGTGGGTCAGTCTCAGCTTTGGATATTGGCTAGAAGACATGTATAATTAATTTTTTGTCTTCCTGAGATCTAACAAATAATGGAAATATATTAGCCCTCTACGTTGCCAACACCTACATATTCCTAAAGGACAGCTGGGTTCTGTCTAGGCCTTAGCTTTATGTATTTTAACTACAGGAAAGACTTGAAATCATACTTTTAGTGATCTAGTTTAGCAAAATCATTGAATCACTTGTGAATTAGAATTCTGTCAGCCAGTCTGGGAAGCTATCCCCATTCTTAACATTGTTTCTTAAGGCAAAACAAACCATCGTGCATTGAAAAAACAGGGCCAAGAGGTCAAAGGAGAATTCAATCCACAGTATATAAACAAAGGATCCAAATATCACTGTTCTATTAAAGATGAGAGTGAATTGCAAATAAATGACTTAGAAATTATAAAAATAATGTTAATTACTTTTTAAAAACAGATGTTACAGAAGATCTATTTCTAATATTAAAACAAAGAAGAAATTCTTGCAAAGATAGAGCTAACTACAAAAATTTTGATGTAAGTAAAGTTTTAAGTAAGAATTAAAATCAGGGTTAGGGTAAGATTTAGGGTTTGGACAAGAAATTACTTCAAACCAATACCAGTACTGTAGTATATAGTGAAAATCTACATTTTTTAATTAAAATCAAGATTAAACAAGAATTCAAGCTATAGCATGAAAATTAATTTAGCATTGGTTAATAAATATTAGCTAATCCAATAAATAAGAGAAAATGACTTAAATATACAAAAAGTTATTACTTTCTCAACTTGCATGATTGTATGTCAGAAAATTGAAAAGAACTATCTAAAAGATTATGAACACAAAAGAGAGTTCCTTTCATTTCCTTTGTATGTTTGTTTTGTAAGGCCTGGGAATTTTATATTTTCATGTGTTTTTGTAATGGTAATTAGTGACCTTTGATTTCCAGGTTTAAGAATCCTTTTGAGTATTCTCTGTAGGGCAAAATCCCTGAGCATGTGCTTACCTAGGAAATAATTTACTTCTCTTTCATTATGAAGCTTATTGTGGCAGAATATAAATTCCTTGGCTAGCAGGTTTTCAATTTTTTTTCAATACTTTGAAAATGCCATCCTCTTTTCTCCTGGCCAGTGGGGTTTCTGCTGAGAAGTCCATGTTTCCTTCATAAGTGACTAGAGACTCGTCTCTTGCTAATTTTAAAATTCTTTCTTTCATTTTGAATTTATCAACCCTTCTGATTATGCCATGGGGAAGTCCTTATTGAAATATGTTTGCCTGGGGATTATTTGGTCTCTGGTATCTAAATGGCTAACTCTCTTGTTAGACTTGGGAAGTTTTTGTTGATTGTTTTCTTTAACAGACTTCCTACACTTTCTGATCTATCTTCTCCTTTGGGAAACTGATAATTTGTAAATTCAGTCATTTTATGTAGTCCCAGACATCTCAAAGACTTTTTCATTCTTTTATATTCTTTTCCCCTTATTTTTGTCTGACAATTATTTCAAAAGATCTATCTTTAAGTTCTGAGATTCTTCTCTTTTCTTCATTTAGCATATTATTGAATCTTTTGAATGTGTTTTTTTTTTATTTCAAGAATAAAAGAAGAAGAAGAAATGTTTGGTTTCAGAATTTCATTGTTTTAAGATATCTATCTACTTGATAAATTTTTTATTCATAGCCTGAATCGTTTTTCTGATTACATTGGTTTTCAGATTTTCTTGCATCTGAAAGAAATTGATTCTTGACTTTTCTTAAAATCAATATTTTGAATTCATCCTCTGGCATTTCAATTTCAATTTGATTGTCATCTTTTGCTGGACAATTGTGGTTCTGTGTTGGTGTCATTCTTCCTTGTTCTTTCATGTCCCCTATGCCTTTCTGTTGGTATCTGAACATCTGGTCTATCAGTCCCTTCTAATTTTTTGAAATTGTTGGATGATTAAGAGGAAACTTTGGCTTTGATTTTGGGTGCCTATAGTATTGTGATCTTTGTATGATTTCTTTGGCAGTACACAGAGTCAGAAATATCTGATTTTCTAAGTAGAATAGCGTATGTTTATTAGTTGAGGCTGAGGTGAAGTTTTGTAGTTGCTTGGCTACTAGCTGAGCCAGTCTTCAAGCTCCAGCAGTGGCAACAGTGGCAGCAGTGGATGAGGGTATTGTTTTTAGGCCCAATGGTAGCTTCCACTGGCACCACTGTTAGTGGATCCTTGAGGGCTGATTCTCGAGTTTCCAGGTGGCTTGCTCAGAAGCTAGGGGTAGAAGCCCTGGGCTGGGTGTGTCTGTGGGTTCTCAGGCTTCCTGGCAAGTATATAAGCAATGACAGTAATAGTAGATAGAGCAACACATTTGGACTCAAAACAGTTTTTGTTGGTGTTGCTAGTAGCTGTAGTGGGTTGAATGGGTTAGTGTGTAATCTACAGTCTCCAGCCACCTATAGCAGGATGGTGGCTATTGGCCTAAGTGTGCTTATAAGAGCTTGATTCACCTTGTTCCTCCCAGGCCAGGTGGTTTTGGCAATTGTATTGCCTCAAAGTGGGCATGACGGCAGGAAGCAACCCATCATTACACTCTCAAATTCTGCTGGCTGATGACCTGTGACTAGAGAAGGCCAGTCCCACTCAGGCAAGCAGCTGGGCAGGAAGCTTTTGGGAGTGTGCTGTGCTCCAGTCTTAGCCACACAGCACCTTGTTGGACACCAGCACTCATTATCCTAGGTATGCACAGGGGTGTCTGGTTTCTTGCTCCTCTTTGGTCAAGTGGCAGATGCTCCCCTGTAAGTCTAAATGCAGTTCGAGGGCAAGGCACAGCTTAGTATTAAAGTTTCAAAATGGTATGTTAAGCCTATGACTGAAGAGGATGGAGCCTCTACCAGGGAAGCTGTGTGGGAAAGAAGCTGAAGGTAAATTGATCCGCTCATATCTTAGACTCGACAGTGGCCCACAGGAGGGCTGTAGGGACCTTCTCAATGGTGCATGGATTTATCTAGTCTCCCTTCTTCTTCAGAGCAGCATAGCAGCAGCCATATCTGTAGATCCCTAGTATCTAGGCACTTAGCACAGCAGAAGCTGCTGTAGGCTCAGATGCCTATGGGTTTCTATGTGGGTTCCCTTCATGGAGCAACATCTCCTACAATCTCTAGGCAGTTGCCTATGTTAGGCTTGTCATCCGTGGGAACTGAGGAATTCTTCTGTAATCAAGATTGTAAAAGTCCATTTCAGGGTGAGGAGCCCTAGGGGTTTCTCACCTACTGTTTCCCTGTATCCAAAAATCTTTCCATGGATCTCAGCCACTCCCTAGCTAAGCAAGCTACCTTGAACCCTCTCCTCTCTTACTTTTGGTCCTTGTTGTCACTTCTCTGGTGAATCCTCCCATTCTCTCTAGATGATTTGTTTGAAATGTGAGTATCTACTACTTACTAATTTGATTCCTATCCTTGGAGGAGTCATATATTACCAGTATCTAGTCAGTATCTTGATTCTCCTCTTTAGTATGATTAAGAAAAAAAAAAACTCAGCGTAACTTAAAGAAATAATTAACGTGTCCTGAAAATGTCTGTTGAGTTTAATAACTCATATTAAACTTTTAAATAGCTGCTCTCTCTGAAGAATATAATAGAGGGTTGAGTGAGGTGCTATTATATATTATGTCATTAAATCATCTATTATTTTGCGATACTTATACATCTCTTTTATAAGAAAAATCAAACTTTTACTTATTTTACTTTTCTTGGGGAATTATATATTTGATAGTAGAACATTATAATACTCAATTATATTTCAAACAAATTTCAAATTTTCTAATACAAATGGAAATAAATACCACTTGCCTGTATAAAAAGGAAAACATGAGCAATCTTCCTTGAATTTCTACTGTATTTACTTTAAAAATTCTGATCCATGGCACATTTTCCCAAATTCTACAAAAGAAGTTATTATTGTTGCTATAAATATTGATATCATCCTTATAGTTTTTTTGAAATCAATGTTTTAAATATTTCAAAATACATTTGCGAAAAATGTATAGCCATTCTTTTTTTGAGAGAGAGTCTCACTCTATCATCCTGGGTAGACTTCCATGTCATCATCATAGCTCACAGCAACTTGAAACTCTTAGGCACCAGCAATCTTCCTGTCTCAGCCTCCCAAGTAGCTGGGACTACAGTGCCTGTCACAATGCCTAGCTAGTTTTTCCATTTTTAAGAAATGGGGTCTCTATCTTGCTCAGGCTGGTCTCGAACGCTTGTGCTCAAGCAATCCATCCATCTTGGTTTCCCAGGGTACTAGAATTACTGCACCCAGAGTAATGTGCAGATATTTTGAGAGGAAATATAAAATGGTATAAAACTCATGATTAAAAATAGTTGGCTACCTCTATAAGTCTTCCTATCTACACAAGAGACTTAGTATGATATCAATTGTCCAAGAAAAAGTAAGTTAAAATTTTTTAATTTGTAAGTAAAGGGCTGGAATTGCTTCAAATAAAGGACCTACAGTGCTTCATATTAAAATATCCACAAATTTTAGAATTATCAAAATGATACAAGGTCATGATCTCCAAAATGCTTTTGATTCATAGATTTATGAATGAAGATGAAATTAAATTACCTTAATTAAATGGAGATAATGTAATAATGGTAATGCCTATTGCCTCTCACCTTGTCTTTATTTCTTCTGTAAATTTCATTTCACTAACTCTTAGTTCAATTTTTATAGCTTCAGAATCAACTCATGAATAAATGTAATATGTTTCTATAAAATGGAAATATAAATTTCAATTTAGAACTCAATATTCATAAAGCAAATAAGTCTAAAAAGCTATTTAGCTGTTGTCAGTAGGTAAAAGTTAATAGTTTTTGCTTTTTTAATCAATGAATAGTAGGATTTTTTTTTTTTTTTTTTTGAGACGGAGCCTCAAGCTGTCACCCTGGATAGAGTGCTATGGCATTACAGCTCACAGCAACCTCCAATTCCTGGGCTCAAGCGAGTCTCTTGCCTCTGCCTCCCATGTAGCTGGGACCACAGGCACCCGCCACAATGCCCGGCCATTTTTTTGGTTGCAGCCATCATTGTTGTTTGGCGGGCCCAGGCTGGATTTGAACCCGCCAGCTCAGGTGTACGTGGCTGGCGCCTTAGCCCGTTGAGCCACGGGCGCCGAGCCAGTAGGATCTTTTTAATATTGGTTCTTAAACCAATGAGAAGACTCCCAAACTATACTTACATAAAAACATTACAAATTATTGAATCCAGAGAACTTATGTGACTGGTGAAAGTAAAGAATAAAATATATTACTTCCTGGTTGGTACAGAGAAATTAAAGGAGCCAAAATAGACAAAGTTTTTGAATAATGGTCATTCTCCTCAAATCCAATAATACGTATTATTAACACTTATTTTGATCCTTAAAAAACAAAACGTTAATTCAGGTTAATCTTTATTTGTTATCATATAACAGGAAGCTTCTGTTGTATACTATTTATGTAACCTTCAGGAAATAAGTTTACTTCTCTCAATTTAGTTTCATCATTTTCAAAATGGGGATAATGGCATTTCTGTAATAGAGCATGTAGTTATCAAACATGATCAAGCATGTGAATGCCTTTAATCAACCACCAGTCACACAAAAGATGTGATAAAACATAATAAATAGTAGTTTTCTTACTCACAGACATGTTGGATAATTGAAGACCCCACAGAATTTTGCATTTTCGTAAGAAAATTTGTGGCCTGTAAGGAAAAATGTGAATAAGCATATTCTGGGTGGCTATGAAATGGAATAGAACTTCATTATTCAGTCAAAGTATCTCTTTAAATAATTGCCTACATGATGTTTCTAAGAGTAGAAAGTTATTAGATTGGGAGTTAAGTCAAAGATTTTTAAAACAAGTTTACAAAACAATGTAAAATAAAATTAAGCTTTTCATTCCCAAATCACTTAAGTAAAATATATTGGCCCTACTAATTGCACCTATTAATAAAATCAAAACAAGCATTGGATGTTGAAAAATACAGTGTGTTCTTGTTTTATTTTGATTTTTCATGCCTACCCACGCATATTTGGAAGCTGAATTATATTGTCATGCTTGAAATTCTTACAGTAATTTTTTTTAGTGGAAAGATCAAGAGATTAAAATCTAAAACAACATTTTAGTATGGTCAGAACTACAGAGGAAATTTAATTTATCATCTTTGACAGATCAGAAAGAAAGAATACAAACAGTAATGTGCATTTTTCCTTAAAAGATATAGAGAGAAGAGGTAAAGGGTGTTCTGTAGTTGAGGCAACCAAAAAGGGATAAGAGAAGAGAAAGAAGAAAAGAATCAGAAAAACAAAGGTCTGCCCAAAAGGGTCAGGTGCAGTTTGGGCAGAGGAGAGGGAGAGTTAAGGTCATCAAAGAGCAGAAGGCATAGAAGACAGCATCAGGTGACTGGGAATTATCCTAGCCTCAGTGAAAGCTGAACCCCAGTGAGAGAGCAGGTATATTTAAGGTAGTCCAGAAAGCTTATAAAAAAGGAGAGGAATTAGATATCAAAAACATTTTGTGATGCTGTAATGAGATCTCAGGGTTGGTGGATTCATGCCCTAAGGAATACAATGCAAGTCCTGTTATCTGAAGCATGTTGAATGAGAAAGGGAAATCTACCTGAATCCTCTGTAAGATAACACTCTTATAAGATCAGGGCATTTATATTATGTTTAAATTTGTTGCAAATTCTATGTTTTGTCTTATGACTCAGTAGCCCATTAAACAAAGGTACCTGATATTACTCAGTTCGGATCAAGGTATTATTTTTTGTGTACACCTGTCTGGTTTGGATTCTAAGACCTGATGACTCCACAGTTTCTTTCTGTATCTAAACCCAGCTAGGTGTGGAGGCAGAAATCCTTCAGATAGCTGGAGTGTCCAGTTGGGCTACTTACACAGCCTGCATAAAGCACCTGGGTAATTGGCCCTTTTTCTTCACACCATTGAAAGGAACAGAGTAAGAACAGAAATTGATACCCTTGCCTGCTTCCCATAGTTGACTTGATTTTTGCTGCTCTTGGCATAGCATGCCGTTACTTTGTGTTAGCTGTCACGCTAAATCAGGAAGTGTTTGTCATTCACCATGGTAAAACATTTCATCTTCCAAGTAATGTCGATTTGTGCAGTTTTGCATTAACAAAAAGAAACATGCTTTGCTAACAGTCTAATATTTTTCAAGAGGGGAAAGAAAAGAACAAAGCACCTAAGCAACACTCGATTTTTCTTAGCAAACTGAAGCTACCATGTTTTATTTTGATAAATGATGCTAATGATGCTTGGGGACTTCTACAGGTACGTAATTCCTCATTTCACTACACCATTGTTTCTACTATTTTCTGCTAAAGTACCCATAAGCTTTTAAATACACTCTGTTAGCCTACTTTCCCTCATCATTGTTTTTGGCACAATATATTTAGAAATTGAATAACTGAAGATATATTTACCACAAATTCTCTTTCTTAGCAGAATGTCTCTCCTCCTTAATTTTACTGTTGCAGATAGTTCAGAGAAGCAGGGGACATTGTTCTTTCCCTAGATTGCCAAAACCGACAAACATGAACTAGTTCCTTTTAGTATCAGATTCTGTTTGTTGTTGTTCTTTCTTTGGATTACCTATGCTGGCTTACTGGAAAAAAAGGAAGAAAGGAAGACTTGTAAAAAATATTAAAATAAGTATAGCCTACCAGTGTTGTCATGAAGAATGTCATGTCTTGGAACTGTACTGTTTCTCAGGTTGTGACAGAAACATTTCACAAGGTCATATTTTTAAATCAATAGGCCAAGCTGGAATACATTACATCTGGGAGCATTGTCAACATGGTTAGATCTTGAAAGTTAGCTGCCTTTATAGGAACACATCTTTCTCCAAATCTTGTCTTCATCTGTAAGAGCTGCAGAATGGATCAGAAATGGCCATATTCAACTAGCATTCTGGACTTAGGGATTGGTCAAAGAGTATTCAAAAAACATGAACTTGGAATGAGGCAAGGGTTATTGTTTCCTTTTGCATTTGGTCAGATGGAGAACACTGGCCACAATACTTACAAGATTTGTCCATACATAAGGACATAACTGACATTTCAAATGTGTATCTTTATGTTATTTGTATGAGACTGTAAAAACATTGCTAATTGAAAATTTTTAACTATTGATGTATGTAAAAAGAGTGAAAATCACCTTATTTTCTTTCCTCTCCTTTCTGTTTGGTATGCATCAACTATCTGTTATAAATAGTATTGTCACGGTGATCTTTAAAGTCATATTTAGGATAATAATCTATTCAACCTTTCCTTTATCTTTAAATATTTATTACATGACCATCAACCTTTCTCATCTGAAATAGAAACAAGTTGACCCTGCCAACCAATATGCAGCTCATGTAGACTGCTGAAATTGATTGTAGACCCTATTGCCTTCAACTACATCCTACCTTAAATTGTATGCTGCCTTAGAGATGAGAATTAAGCAGCATAGTGATAGAATGTTGTTTTTATTATAATGACTAAGTCATACCTGATTTTGGCTTATATGTATAGGATCAGTGATAGAAGTATGCAATGAAATTTCTTATTATATTCTATAGCATTAGCTTTTTACTGAATCACAAATAATTTCAGCAATCATGTAATACAGTCTCCTCCTTTCCAAATCTGAATGCTGAGATTTGGGGAAGTAAATAGACTTGCTCAAGGTTATATAGCTCATTAGTTGCTGGACCAAGATCAACACATTTAGTCCAGGTTGTATTCAATTGCAAGCTATTATCTGTTTCAATAGCAACCAAAACCAAGTTCTGGGCTATAGTTTTTTAATTGCTTTTTAAAATTTGCCCTTTACCTTGTTTATTCCTAGAAAGACTCTATGTATTTACTTCGCTTCTACAGCAGCTCTTACAACGATGTAAAATACGATGGCAAACTTTTCTACAAATCCTATGAAATTGCATTTCTTCTGAGCTTAATTCCCTTGTTGAGATAGTAGTATTGGCTTGTTCTCATTCTCCACTTGATTCTTAGTTTTACACGTATTATTCCAACAACTACCCTTTGTCCAATTCTCAAAATGGTACCTAAAATTAGCCCACAGATTATATAAAATTCATTTTCTAACAAATTCAATGGATTTAACCAGCTTCAAAAACCTTTGTTATCTTATATTTACCAAGAACCAGAACTATGTTCTTTTAGAAAATGTAATCCTCCTTGGTATCCATTGTCTTAAATTCTTCCGCTTTTTTTTCTTTTTCTTTTTTTCTTTTGTAGTTCCAGACATCAAAAGAGGTGGAATTCTTTATTTAAACAGACTTTAGGGAGTACATGGTAAGAAAACTTTGTAGGGCCTCATGAAAGCTTCCAGAACATCCTGAAAGGATATAATGTTATTAAAGCTTTCTTCTTCAACTATGATATCTAGGTGACATTATTGGGCTGACATCAGTTTGAAGAGGGACTCCAAGAATGAGCCTTGTAAACTATTATTCTGCCAGGTAAAATCTTGACATTTTGTTCTCCACAATATTAACTCTACTCCAAAAATCTTTAGAAGTACAAGTATCTATATTTTATTGTTGTCAGTCACAAACATTTTATTCCAGTCCTGGGTATAGTTTTGTACCATTTCCTGACAAATGACCCAGATCCAAAGAGTAATAAAGAGTAAGAAATGCAAATCCCTGTTTATCTTATCTCTTGCCTTTAATTATGAATGTCTTATCTACATATAAGGTCATAATGGACACTCTCAAGACATCTGCAGACACCAAACCTCATTTCAGGCAAATGTCTTAAATTACAAACAGCTTGATAAGTTGAGTTCATGGAAAGAGTAGCAGTATGGTGCCTTCTCTCCCTCAGATTCATTATCTCGTTCTGCCTTGCCTTTTCTAGAATCATATTGGTCTTTGAGCTTTTCTTTTTCCTTTTCCCCACATCTCTGAGCATTCAATTACAATCTCTATTTTTTTTTATACCTTGAAGAATTCCTACATATTGAAGTAAACATTTTCCTTGTTCTGAAGTTTTTGCTAGTATTGCTTTGTATTACAATGGATATTCTTTCTAGGAAATGAAATTTATAAAAATGGGTTTATAAACTTGATTCTAAAATGATTATATTCTTAGTATAAATTATAACAGTAAACATTTGAACTCTCTGTATTGTATGTACTACATGAATGCACAAAACTAAAAAAAAAAATAGCACCAAGATTTTCTAATCATAATTTTTTTATCAATAATTCAGGTTTCTACTCCTTATCCTCTCGATCACTCTGGGCACAATTATGAACATCTTTGTTGAAAATAACTGATAATTAATCCAAGGAGAACTAGAGGAAGTAGTTTCTGAGTAAAGCTGAGACATCCCATTCTTTTCTTCTAGAAGAAATTAAAACAACCAATTGCATTATTTAGAATTAGGCCTGGAAAGAGGCATTTCTCATTTGAATTTTGAAAGTAGAAAATCAGAAGTACATGCAGAGGGATAACTGAATGGTAAGCACTTTTCATTAATTAAAAAAAAAAGAATTCAAACTTGCGATCAAAAGTTGAGGTGTCAAAACCAGTTGCAGAGAATCAGTATACAAATGCATTTAAATGAAAATGGATAAAAGCAATAACAGCTGCTGTCAGATACATAGAAATGTAAATAACACAATATAAAATTTTTCTTTCTACTTTCCTCTTTACTTTTAACAATTGTTTTTTCTTCTTTGACTAGATGATGTATTTGTATTCAAGGTAATTATTGCTAGAATCTGTTTGCAATAAGCCTGAGAATCTGAGAATATAAAACTGGGAGAGTAAAAGTAGGAATTTAATCTTAATGATTTATGAAAAAACAGAAAACAAAAGGAATTTTTAAAAAATATACAGTCTGTTTATTTATGTATGCAACAAATATTTTATTGAAATCTTACTTGTGCTAGACATTTTACAGTGCCCTGAGCATCCTGAGGTAATTAGCCTTTTGCCCCATCCCCTCAACAATATGTAATTTTGAATGAAAGAAAGACTCAAATGGCCAAGGCCTATAGAAGGAAGATGTACCAATTATACTGATTATACAGAGAGACAAAGTTGTCCTGAGTGGATCAGGTAAAGTCTCATAAAAGATCTCATGGTTGATATTAGGTGAGAATGGAGAGGAAGAAAACAAGGAATTTGAAGTTATAGCATTTCTTTTTGCAGGAATACTTGAAAAACGAGCAAAGTTTTAAAATCTTGAGTATTTTGATGTATCTAGGAGGTAGAATCAGACTGGAGTGTGAAGTGAAATCAGACTAAAATTACAGAAAAGTAATAAAGAGCCTTATTTAGTCTACTAGTAGTTGAATATTTATTTTGTGAGTAATGAGAGTAATGGATAATTTTAGTTAAGTAGGTCAGTGCTACATCATAAAAATTCTCTTAGGCTGCAATGTAGAGTATAGGTGGGTGCATATTAGATTAAATCTTACAGTACTGGATATAATAAGATACAGTCTTAAGATATTATAACAAATTAAATATGAAAAAAGTGATGATTTTAAGTACGAAAATGTTATAGTTTAGGAATAAGGTATTATACAATTAGAATTAGTATCTTTAGGACTTAATTAGTGAAAAGTGGGGGACAAAGAAAGGAGATAAAATATGGTGTATTAACCCTTGTCTTTCCATAAACCCCCACATATACTTACATATAACCCAAAATATTCTAGAGAAATCTTGAGGATCCATTAAGAAGTTTGCAGAAATATAGGAGAGCAAAAAAACGAAGAAAATCTACATAGAAAGGATTGTTGGTAAGACTGTCACATTTGCAATGCCAGGAAATAATTAGGAGGAAAGAAAAAAGATAGAAGTTATTGGTATCAGTCAAAAGTATGAATTATCAGGAGATAATAGAGTAAAAATATGGCATTTTATGTGATCAAAGTTATCAGCTTAGCATATTGTATAGCTATTAGATGTTTTAGGAAAGCTTTGTGGTAACACAAAGAAAAACTTAACAATATACCCCCCAAAGATAAAAAATGAGGAATGATTTTAAGTCCTATTTTACATTAGCTGCAAAAGTAAAATAAAAAATACTTATGAATAAATTTAACCAAAAGTTTTAAAGGGATATATATTGGAAAATTATAAAACATTTAAACACTTAAAAATATAAAGAAGGTGCAGATCACACAAATAAATACTGTGTTCATGGATTGGAAGTATTAATATTGTCAAAATGCCCATGAAGCCAAGGCAGTCTAAAGATTTAATGCAATTCTTCTCAAAATTCCAATGCTATTTTCACAAAAATGAAAAACAATTTAAAAATTTGTATCGACCCACAAAAGCTCCAAAATAGAAAAAGAAACCTTGAGAGGAAAAAGAAAAAAAAAACTGGAGTCATTACATTACATAATTTCAAAACATTTTACAAAGTCATAGGTATCAAAACAGCTTGGTACTCACTTTAAAACAGATACGTAAACCAATGGAACTGAATAGAGAGCCCAGAAATAAGTCCATTCTTTTACAATTAATTGATTTTTGACAATGATGCCCTTCATTGCTTGTGTACAACAAAATGAATAAGAGCGAAAAGGCTACTTATGAACTGGAAGTAAATATTTGCAAGCTTTAAATCTGTTAAGGAGTTACTATCCAAAATGTACAGGCAAGTAACATATAATCCACAGTTCAGTCAATGACAAACCAAATAAACTATAATGGTCCCATAGATTATAATATCATATATTTATCATACCTTTTGAATATTTAGAGATGTTGAGATTAGTGGTTCACAACCTTCCTAGGGCCTCCTTATGCTGCAACCCTTTAATATAGTTCCTCATGTTCTGGTGACCCCCAACCATGAAATTATTTCTGTTGCTACTTCATAACTGTAATTTTGCTACTGTTATGAATTGTAATATAAATATCTGATATGCAGGATATATTTTCATTGTTAAAAGGGATCACGACCCACAGGTTGAGAACCGCTGGTTTAGACACAAATACTTATCATTGTATTATAATTGCTAACAGTATGCAATACAGTAATATGCTGTACAGGTTTGTAGCTCAGGATCAATAGGCAAACTAGACTATACCATATAGTAGGCTTTACCCTCTAGGTGTTTGTAAGTAAATTCTATGATATTCACACAACAACAAAATAGACGTATTTCTAAAAACACAATAACATCATTAAGCAACTATATAAGGAATTCAATCATCCCTATTTAAGAAAGTAACTGATCCAATTAAAAATCGGCAAGAAGAGGGAGGGGCAAGATGGCGGACAAGAAGCAGCTTCCAACAAAAGCTCCTGTCCAAAAGGAAAGATAACCTCCAGAAGCTGCCCAATTAAGCTGAAGACTGGGAGCCCAGCTAAGGGAGAGAAGTGATAACTGCAGGTCACCTCTGAGACAAGTTGTGACTTCAAGAAACCAAGCTTCAGGCAGAAAAACCGAATGAAAGTTTTCTGCCATTCTGAACACCCAGGACACCATTTCCCCCTTACCTGATGCACCAGAAGCCTGACCTCTGCTGAAACTGAGGGAGGAGGACTTGAGCAGAACCTACCCTCCCTATCTGCTGACCAGGCACCCATCAGGTAAGAGACTCTGGGGCCCCACCAAGCCCCCACCAGCTCCCAGGACAGAGACTACACCAAGACCCCCACCAGGCCTGAGCCCGGTGGAGGCAACAGCCAGGAAATCCACCAGGACTCCAGTGCACGAGGTGATTGGCACCCTGCCATGCCTTGGCCCACCACCAGCAGTGGCCAGGAACTCCACCAGGACTCACATACAGTGCCAATCAGTGCCCAGCCCGGCCTTGGCCTGCCGCCCACCGAGATCCCTGCCGGCTCCAATCTGTACCCCAGGCCCACTGCCCACAGAGGCCAGGAACTCCACCCTGCCAGGACCCCTTCACACCAATTGGCACCCTGCCAGGCTTTGGCCCACCACCAGCAGTGGCCAAGAAGTCCACTGGGACTTCCATGCAGCGCTGATCTGTGCCCTGCCTAGCCTTGGTCTGCCACGCACTGAGACCCCGCCTGGCTCTGATTGGTGTCCAAGGCCCACAGCCCACAGTGGCCAGGAACACTGCACTCTGCAGGGAATCCAGTGGGACCCTGATTACTGCCCTGCCAGGCCTTGGCCCCACCAGCTGCTGTGGCCAGGGACTCCGCTGGGAACCCCATGCCAGGCCTCTGCCTGCCACTCATACCAGCCAGGGACTCCACCAGGAACCTGCCAGGCTGCCACCTGCCTACCTGGAACAGGAACTCTGGGAGCCACACAACCCACCTCCTCCCCTACCCTCTCTGCCTCTGCACCAGCCCCACCAATCTGGCCAAGGACTCAGGAAGCTGCGTGACCTCTGCCCTCTCTCTGGAGCCCTTCTCCCAGCGAGAGACTGCTAGAGGCATGGGCTCCCTTTTCACAGGCCACCGGGTGCCCCATCCCATGCCCTACTGCTTGATCTGGGCGTATCACACTCCGGAGCTGCTCCCACAGCCAGAACTCCCTAGGTGGGGCAGTCCTAGAGGAGCTAAACAGGGTCACTCCCTACAAAGATCCAGCAACAACAGAATGATCCTGCCAGGGTATGATCTGGGAAAGACACCTCCCAAACTCTGAGGATGGTCATAGGCAACAGTGAAAAATAATCATAAGGTGGATTCAACAGAAAAACTCTGGCAATATGAACAATCAGAGTAGATCAACTCCCCTGAGGAACAACAAGGTAGCTACAGCACAAGATCTCTTGCATAAGCAAATGGCTGACATGTCAGAAATCAAATTCAGAATCTGGATAGCAAATAAGATCAGCAGAATGGAGGAAAAGATGGAATTAGAATTTCAGGCAGTAATCCAAAAGATGACCCAAAAGATGTCTCAAGAATCAATGATATCAAAGACAAAATGACCAAAGATTTTGACACAATGAGATAAGAAGTTGTAGCCCTCAAAGATCTGAGAAATACAATAGAATACCTTAGTAACAGAATGGAGCAAGCAGAAGAAGGGATTTTTAACAAGGAAGACAAAGTTTTCGAATGCTCCCAAACTTCCAGAGAGGAAGAGAAATGGAAGGCAAAAACGGATCATTCTCTCACACAGCTCTGGGATAACTCGAAGAAAATCAATATTCACCTTATAGGGATCCCTGAAAATGATGAAGTGGCGTCACAAGGCGTACAGTCTCTTCTTTATGAGATTATGAAAGAGAACTTTCCAGACATGCCTAGAGATTCTGAAATTCCCTAGCAGACAGTTTCAGAACCCCAGCACAACTCAACCTGAATAAGACATCCCCGAGGCACATCATAATTAAGTTCACTAAAGTTAAAATGAAGGAGAAAATTCTGAAAGCAGCCAGATGTAAAAAATCCATTACCTACAAGGGGAAGAATATTAGAATAACTGCAGATCTCTCTGATCAAACTTTTCAAGCTAGAAGAGAATGGTCATTGACTTTTAATCTCCTAAAACAAAATAACTTTCAACCTGGGATCCTTTATCCAGCTAAACTGAGTTTCATTTATGATAGAGAAATTAAATTATTTAATGACATCCACATGTTGAAGAAATTTGCTATAACTAAACGAGCTCTGCAGGATATTCTCAGACCTATCCTCCATAATGACCAGCATAATCCTCCACCACAAAAGTAAACTCACCCAGAAACTTTTTATCAAATTTCAACTTCCACGGTGATGAAAGGATAAAAATGTCCACTAGAATTTCTAAAGATTGATCATTATTTTCAATTAATGTGAATGGTTTAAATTGTCCTCTAAAGAGGCATAGGTTGGCTGACTGGATACAAAAACTCATCTGTTGTACACAAGAATCTCATCTTACCTGAAAGATAAATATAGACTCAAGGTGAAGGAATGGTCATCTATATTCAAGGCAAATGGAAAACAGAAAAAAGCAGGTGTTGCAATCTTATTTGTAGAGACAATAGGCTTTAAACCAACCAAAGTAAAGAAGGATAAAGACAGACATTTCATATTTGTTAAAGGTACTACTCAATATGATGAGATTTCAATTATTAATATGTAGGCACCCAACCAGAATGAGCCTCAATTTATAAGAAAAACTCTAATAGACATGAGTAACATGATTTCCTCCAGCTCCACAGTCGTTGGAGATTTTAATACTCTTTTAGCAGTGTTGAATAGATCCTCCAAAAAGAAACTAAGTAAAGAAATTTTAGATTTAAACTTAACCATTCAACAACTGAATTTAACAGACATCTGCAGAACATTTTATCCTAATAAAATTGAATATACATTCTTCTCATCACCCATGGAACATACTCCAAAATCGATCATATCTTAGGTCACACATCTAACCTCAGCAAATTTAAAAGAATAGAAATTATTCCTTGCATCTTCTCCAACCAGCATAGAATAAAAGTTGAACTCAATAACAACAGGAATCTGCATACTCATACAAAAACATGGAAATTAAATAACCTTATGCTGAAAGATAGATGGGTCATAGGTGTGATTAAGAAGGAAATTACCAAATTTTTGGAACAAAATGACAATGAAGACATGAATCATCAAAATCTGTAGGATACTGTAAAGGCAGTTCTACGAGGGAAATTTATAGCACTGTAAGCCATCCTCAAGAAAACGGAAAGAGAGGAAGTTAACAACTTAATGGGACATCTTAAGCAACTGGAGAAGGAAGAACATTCCAACCCCAACCCGAGCTGTATAAAAGAAATAACCAAAATTAGAGCAGAATTAAATGAAATTGAAAACAAAAGAATTGAACAACAGATCAACAAAACAAAAAATTGATTTTTTTAAAAGATCAATAAAATAGATAAACCTTTGGCAAACCTAACCAGGAAAAAAAGAGTAAAATCTCTAATTTCATCAATCAGAAATCATAAAGACGAAATAACTACAGACCCCTCAGAAATTCAAAAAATCCTTAACGAATATTACAAGAAATTCTACTCTCAGAAATATGAAAATCTGAAGGAAATCGACCAATACTTGGAAGCAAGCCACCTACCAAGACTTAGCCAGAACATGGTGGAAACATTAACCAGGCCTATATAAAGTTCAGAAATAGCATCAACTATACAAAATCTCCCTAAAAAGAAAAGCCCGGGACCAGATGGCTTCACATCAGAATTCTACCAAACCTTTAAAGAATAACTAGTACCTATATTACTAAACCTCTTCCAAAATATAGAAAAAAGAAGGACTACTACCCAACACATTCTATAAAGCAAACATTACCTTGATCCCTAAACCAGGGAGAGACCCAACAAGAAATCTATAGACCAATATCACTAATGAATATTGATGCAAAAATATTTAACAAGATACTAGCAAACAGAATCCAACCACACATCAAAATAATACACCATGATCAAGTGGGTTTTATCCCAGGGTCCCAAGGCTGGTTCAATATACGTAAATCTATAAATATAATTCAGCATATAAACAAATTAAAAAATAAAGACCATATGATTCTCTCAATTGACGCAGAGAAAACTTTTGACAATATCCAGCATCCCTTCATGAAGTGAAGTGTTCTTTCAGAACACTTAAAAAAATTGGTATAGGAGAGACATTTCTTAAACAGATAGAGGCCATCTACAGCAAACCCACAGCCAATATCACATTGAAGGGAGCTCAAGTGAAACCATTTCCACTTAGATCAGGAACCAGGTAAGGTTGCCCATTGATTCCATTGTTCTTCAACGTTGTAATGGATGTTTTTGCCATTGTAGTCAGGGAAGAAAAGGCAATCAAAGGTATCCACATAGGGTCAGAAGAGATCAAACTTTCACTCTTCACAGATGATATGATTGTATATCTGGAAAATACCAGGGATTCTACTACAAAACTTTTAGAAGTGATCAAGGAATACAGCAATGTATCAGGCTACAAAATGAACACCCATAAATATGAAGCCTTTAGATATATATCAACAATAGCCAAACCAAAAAAACAGTCAAGGACTCTATTCTCTCACAGTAGTGCCAAAGAAGATGAAATATTTGGGAGTTTACCTAACAAAGGACGTGAAAGATCTCTATAAAGAGAACTATGAAACTTTAAGAAAAGAAATAGCTGAAAATATTAGCAAATGGAAAAATATACCAGGCTTATGGCTGGGAAGAATCAACATTGTTAAAATATATAATTTTAATGCAATTCTTATCAAAGCTCCATTGTCATATTTTAAAGGTATCAGAAAAATAATACTTCATTTTATATGAAATCAGAAAAAACCTTGAATAGCCAAGACATTACTCAGAAATAAAAACAAAGCAGGAGGACTCACGCTACCAGACCTGAGACTCTACTATAAATTGATAGTGATCAAAACAGCATGGTACTGGCACAAAAAAAGAGAGGTAGATATTTGGAACAGAATAGAGAACCAAGAGATGAATCTAGCTACTTACCATTACCTGATCTTTGACAAGATAATTAAAAACATTCAGTGGGGAAAAGACTCCCTATTTAACAAATGGTGCTGGGTGAACTGGCTGGTGACCTGTAGAAGACTAAAACTGGACCCACACCTCTCACAATTAACTAAGGTAGACTATCACTGGATTAAAGATTTAAATTTAAGACATGAAACTATCAAAATATTAAAAGAAAGTGCAGGAGAAACTCTTGAAGGAATTGGCTTGGGTGAATATTTTATGAGAAGGATTCCACAGGCAATTGAAGCACTATCAAAAATACACTACTGGGACCTGATGAAACTAAAGAGCTTCTGTATAGCCAAGAAGATAGTAAGTATAGCAAGCAGACAGCCCTCAGAATGGGAGAAAATATTTGCAGGTTATGTCTCCAACAAAGGTTTAATAACCAGAATCCACAGACAATTCAAAAATTTTAGTAAGAAAAGAACAAGTGATCCCATCTCAGGGTGGGGAAGGGACTTGAAGAGAAACTTCTCTAAAGAGGACAGGCTAACGGCCTACAGACATATGAAAAAATGCTCACCATCCTTAATCATCAGAGAAATGCAAATCAAAATTAGTTTGAGATACCTCCTAACTCCAGTAAGATTAGGCCACAAAACAAAATCCTCAAACCAGAGATGTTGGTGTGGATGTGAAGAAAAAGGAACACTTCTACACTGCTGGTGTGAATGCACACTAATACGTTCCTTTAGAAGGATGTTTGGAGAGTACTTAGAGATCTAAAAAGAGACCACATAAAAGGGAAGGAACTATCCAGATAAGGTCATGGATTGAGGAAAACTCTCTGTATCCCTACAGGTCCCAGGAGCTGACATTATTATTGTTATTATTTTTTTTTTATTAAATCATAGCTGCATACATTAGCGCAATCAAACGTTACAATGTGCTGGTTTCATATAGAATCTGAAATGTTTGCATCAAACTGTTTAACATACCCTTCATGGCATTTTCTTAGTTATTGTATTAAGACATT
>CAUYON010059222.1:0-12998 GCA_963573935.1 Arctocebus calabarensis | reverse complement strand
CCCCTGGTGGAAGGGACTGTATTCATTTGTTTCCTGGCCAAGGAACCCATACACCTATATATACCCTGAGACTAAAGGCCTAAAGGAGGAGATGGAGAAAGACTGGGAGAGAAATGGAGAGAGCTTCTCTCTCCCCACTAGAATTTTCTCCCTCTAACAGATGCTTTAATGTTTTCTGTATTCTTTTCTTTCTTTTCTGTGAATAAATTCTGTCTTACAAAAATTAAAAAAAAAAAAAAAGAATATTGACAAATTCAGGCTGTTTCAGTCATTCTTAAAAGTTTTCAAAGAACTGAATCAAGCTGTTTTAAAATGTAAATTCATTGAAATCAGATATAATTAAGCAATGTAACTCTTCAGTCCCTTTACCCCCATGTTGAGTACTCAGTAGCCACCTGTAGCCAGTAGTTTCATTTTCCTAAGAAATTTGTGAACCCACAAATTTCTGCCCACATCATACATATGAAAAGCAAATATGTGGGCGAGATAATAAAATGACTTGTCTGAAACGGTAATGTTAGCACCACGAGTGGTGGAATCAGAATTCAGTCCTGAGACTCCCAAAGCCTAAGGTCAATTTCCCCTTTATCTTGGTGCATTAAAAATGTATGTGAGACAGCAGTGCCTGTGGCTCAGTGAGTAGGGCGCCAGCCCCATATGCTGGAGGTGGCTGGCTCAAACCCAGCCCCGGCCAAAAACTGCAAAAAAAAAAAATGTATGTGAGAAGAAAAATGAATGTGAGGAATCCTAATGCGTTCACAGCACCTGTTAGGTCACAGAGAATCATAAAGGTCAGATCAATACATTTAGATTTGAGCCAGCCCACAGGTAGCACACAGATAGTCCGAAGAGCTGAGGTTCACCACAAATGCGTTTGGTTGCCCAGGTCCAATTTTTCATCTAAAAATCTGAATTTGAGGCACATGCAGTGGCTCACACCTATAATTCTAGTACTTTGGGAGGCCAAGGCAGGAGGATTGCTGAAGGTCAGGGATCCAAGACGAGCCTAAACAACATAACAACACCCTTGTCTCTAAAAAGAATTTTTAAATTACCCAGTGTGGTGACATGTGCCTGTACCCAGCTACTAGGAAAGATAAAGCAGGAGGATTATTGGAGCCCAGGACTTTGAGCCCGCAGGGACCTAATGATTACACCACTGTACTCCAGCCTAAGGTACAAAGCAAGAGCCTATCTCTTAAAAATAAATATGAATTTGAGCAGGACATGCATTTGGTAGTTTATCTTAGACCCACAACTCTCTATTAACCAAAACCATGCAGCTTCACTAACTGCTTTTTTCCTGGCCCCTGATGCATTCCAGCTGACAAATTTAGTGAAGCAAATGGCATCATTAAGAGTTTATAAGCAAGGGAGGAGAGTGAGCCAGTGTCGCCTCCTCGACTGGTCTTCTGTGCAGACTCCATTGGCAATAGTAAAGATGGAATCAAAGAGCCTGGTATAGCTGCTTACTAGCCTTTTTAAAAATCTCTCTTGCTTCTTTCAGGTTTACTTTCTTCTAGCTCTCATTAAAATATTTTTGACCCCAAAAGAATCTTCCAGAATGTCCAAAATGTTTAGTCAATGACTCAAAAGGAGCTTCTAGTGAAATAATAGAACTATTCTCTCACACATACACACCCCCACTCAGAGCTAGTCTCTACCTGCAGGCCAGCTGGATGACCCCTCAAAGGCTTTTGAGTTGAAGATTAAGATAAGGTTTTTAAAGACGTAAACACATCATTCTTCCTTCCATACCCGCCTGCTAGGAGATACTGGACAAACCTATCACCCCCATACATCTGTGTTCTTTTCTTGTCAAGTAAAGGTTTATTAAAGCAAAAACAATCAACTAAACTGATTTTACCAGTAGGAGTTTATTGGTTAATCTAGTATCTCTATGACATAACATATTTATCATAACTTGGGAGAAGGTGAGAATTTAAGGAAATTCCCTGGTGATAGTCCAACTAATTCATTTCAGAGTGAGTTTGCCACATATGAAAAAAATACTCTCATTATTCAGCCATAAGATGGAGATTTTGTATCTCTTGTGTTTATCTGGATGGAGTTGAAACACATTCTTCTTAATGAAGTATCTCAAGAATGGGGAGAAAAAAGTAATCAATATTAATATGAAACCAAGATATACACACCCGCACAAAAGCAAAAAACACGTATAGTCTAGTAAGGGAGAGGGAAAAGGAGAGACGGTGACTGGCGAGAGGAGGGAAGGCGATTGGGGGGTTCTCACCTAATGTGCACACCCGCTGGGTGAAAGGATCAACTACAACTTGAACTTTACCTTAGAACTGAAAACAGGCTCGGCACCTGTGGCTCAAGTCTTCACATACACCTGAGCTGGTGGGTTTGAATCCAGCCCAGGCCCGCCAAACAACAATAAGGGCTGCAACCAAAAAATAGCCCAGCATTGTGGCGGGTGCCTGTGGTCCCAGCTACTTGGAAGGCAGAGGCAGGAAAATTGCTTGATCCCAGGAGTTGGAGGTTGCTGTGAGCTGTGATGCCACAGCAGTCTACCCAGGGTGACAGCTAGAGGCTCTGTCTCAAAGAAAAAAAAGAATTGAAAACAATGGAACCTAAACACTTATGTTATATTAATCTGGTGATAAAACTAATTCATTTTTTAAAAATACTCTCTTACTTGAATCTGCATTCTTCATTGATCGTGTTGAGGTAGGAGAATCAAATGCACAGATTCTTAAACCTGAGTGAGAAAGTTATGGGATACAAGGTGAGAAAGGGCTTGATGAACAAGCAGATTCCTGACCCCAGCCCCAGAGATTCTAATTTAGTCGATCTAGAGCACCACAAGTCCCACAGGTGAATCTGAAGCAGAAACTGTAACCATACTTTGAGAAATACAGCTTTAGCAACTTTAGCAACAGATCATGAACCTTTTACCTGGAGCAGAGCTTCCAAGTCTTACTGAAGATTGTTTCCCTTTTAAAATGTAGATTAATTGCATTGGTGGAGCCAACTAACTGTTTCCACGTGCACACTCTCTACCCTCTGATTCTGCATCTCCTCCCATCAGGAGGAAGTGTCTCTTTCCCTCCCTTTCAGACTGTCCTATGACTTACCGGCAACTGCAATGGAAGTGCCAGTGTGCCAACTCCAAGTGTGGGCCCCGAGGAGCCTTGCATGCATCTGTTTCTCTCAGATCCTTGTCACCACCATTGAATAAGCCCAGAGGAGCTTGCTGAAGCATGAGACTTCCCAGAGAAAATCACAACTGTGATGACTTCCAAGGTGATGTTGGACAAGTCAACATTCGGTCAACCATCAAACGTGTGAGAGAGATCAGCCTAGAAAAACAGAGCTTTCTATCTGGCCCACAGCTGGCCAGAAGTGCATGATGAACCTGGTTAAGACCAGAAAAACTGTCTAGCAGACCCGAGAGCAATATGTCTTACTATTTAGGCCACAGAGTTTGGAATAGCTTGTTGTACAATAATGCTAAAGGATAAATAAAAGCAAAGTCCTTACCACCTGTCCTCTGTTCAGGAGAGTCTTAATGAGACAATAATTCCAGGACAGGAGGAATTATTGTGATTCTGGCAGATAAATTCTTATCTAGACATTTAACACTTGACTTGGCTGGATTTTAGCAGGATCCTATGGTTCTGCTAAACAGGGGGACTAAGGTGATAACCAAGCAGATGGTATAAGAAGTGAAATCCAGGCTCCAAACACTTTAATAATTCATATTAAAAGTATTAAGTAACATTATGTGTATATATGTATAAATATATATTTTTGAGACAGGGCCTTACTCTATTGCTCAGGTTGGAGTGTAGTGGTGCTATAATAATTCACTGTAGCCTCAAACTCCTGGACTTAAGTATTCCTCTCACCTTGGCCTCCCAAAAGTGCTGAGATTACAGACATAACCATTACAGCCTATTTATAATAAAAGCATTGCCAACCTGAGTGAGATGGTTCACACCTGTAATCCTAGCAACTCAGGAGGCTAAAGCAGAAGGATCACATAAAGCCTAGAAATTAGAGGCTGCAGTGAGCTATGATCATGCATTGTATCCAACCTGGGCAACAGAGTAAGACCCCATCTCGAAAAAATAAAAGTAAGAAGTATTGCAAGATTAAAAAGGAATTTTTCTAGTGCTCCATACTGACCATTCACCACAATACAACACAAAAGATACAAACTTTATTCTTTTGAAAGAGAAAGGAGACACATGTAATCTGGTATTTTGCCATATTTCCTATAAAATCCATCTAGTCCATGTGAATTCCTCAAAAACACTCAAAATAAGATCTTTTCAAGCTCCCCAAATGCAAAACCAAAATTCAGACTTTTCTAATAATTCAAATATAGCTTGGCCGAATCTCACTACTACTGAATCACGATAAGCTGTCGCATATATCTAGAATCTAAATGTTCGAAAGACCAGGTCTCGTAAGAGAAACACATCCTGGGTTTCGAGAATATTCCTTGATCTGGCACCAGTTGCACTATGCTGTGTGTATAAAGCAGCACCCATTGAATGGGGAACTCTGGGAGCTGTGGGTCTCAGAGCAGCAAGAACACCATATGCTCAACAGTTCACAAGCACAATGGCCTTAAGTCAAGGGTGACGCTTTGACTAAGAATCTCTTTACAAGCTCAGCTTTACATGAATGTAATGGGTATATTACATTCAAAGGCCAAAAGAGTTACTTCTTTTGTTTGACAGATAATTATTTCACCCATACAGAAGAATGGACAAAGCCTGTCAAAATCATAGCGTTTCCTCATCACTGACCATCAACAAACACACAAAAATAGAGACCAGACTAAAAAGTCTCTGCCCATTCGAGCAAATATTGGCACCACTGGCCCCATAGAGGTTTCATAACTTTCTTAAAGACCAGCTCCATATAATAAAATGATCAAAAAGCATCCACAGAGCCACAAGCTAAGAAGTCCCGTTATGTAGAATTTATTTATAAAGTTATGTCTACAGAAATGAAAACTGAAACAGAAAAGCCCTGATACAGGCTACAAGGCAATCTCCCACACCTTCCAACAAACTTCCTACCAGTATAATTCCCAAGTGTTTAATGATAACCCTAAAACAAAAAAAAAAATCTGGGTTTCATAATTCTTGGAAGCAAAAGTCTATAAATTAAAATATCCCTAGATATATATTTGCAGAAGAGAGTTTTCTCCCCATTTTAGATTCAACCTAAGTGGATCAGGCTTTCTGATTATACTGGTTCTGACATTTGGCTGCTTTAATAGAAGCTTAGCAACTTCTAGTTCAAGTTTGCCAACACTCTAGGAGTGCCCTCTTCGTGTGAGCGGTCAGAGATGATTAACTGAAAAATATTTCCAAGTTAAACATTGATTTGCCTCTGCCTCCATTTATTCCTATCTTGGACGACCTTTCCAACTTTTTTTTTTTTAAAACAAAAGAAAGCAGGCACCAGTGGCTTTGTATTTCCCTGCGAAAAGCCAGAATTCTGCATTTGTTAATTCTTGTGGTTTTATCTTATAAAGAAATGAGTGGGGGCTTGGGGCAATCCAAGGAAGACTGTATCTTTGTACACAGAGACACACTCCCAAATATATACATACACATAGACACACACACATATATACACAGACACACACGCTCATGACTTGGATAAGGTCACTTGTTCTATGTTTCATTTCGGTTATTTTATTTCAGGATTTAGTCAGAAAATAAGGTAGTTTCAGAAAGTTTGAAACTAGCTTACTTTATGAGTTAGCCTGAACTTGCCCCTCCCTGTTCTCTTCCTATCTTTTAGGAAAAGGGCTACACGCATGTAAGATACCTACCCTCTAAGTTCTGAACCACTATTTAAATCCATCACCAAGTCCTGCTGAACTTGTATCTCAGACCTAATTCCAAAGCCCAGAGAATTTTCTTCTTTGACAGGGATCATAGAAAGACAGAGCTGGGCAGTGCCTGTGGCTCATAGAGTAGGGTGCCGGCCCCATCTACCGGAGGTGGCAGGTTCAAGCCCGGCCCTGGCCAAAAACTGCCAAAAAAAAAAAGACAGAGCAAAAATCCAAGATAAAGAAGAAAGAACACTCTGCTAAGGTGAGAGCATGAAGTTCACGTACCTGTGAGTTTGTTTATCTCCAACATGCCCTGCACTCTCACAGAGGCTCAGGCGGAGGCAGGAGACTCGCTTGAGCCCAGGAATTGGAGGTTGCTGTGAGCTGTGATGCCACAGCACTCTATCCAGGGTGACAGCTTGAGGCTCTGTCTCAAAAAAAGAAAAAAAAATCTGCATATGAAAGTTTTTTTTTTCCTTTTTACTAAAGAGAAATTTCATTTTGGGGATTTGTTCTATCAAAAAATCAGAATATATCTTTATTCTAATGTTTAGTAGCCTTATAGAATGTACACTAAGTCTACACTATAGGTGACAGCAACCTACGGGGAAAGGGGCGTTTCCAATTCAAAATCATATAAAATACTCCATACCAAAGAATATTTCCGAAAAATAGGCCAAATATTTTTACCTCTTTTGCTTGTGAGGATTTTCACTAAGTGACTATTGACGGCTATGAAAGGCTTATTGCTAATATCTTTAAGCTATGATAATATTGTTTGTGGGTTTTTTAAGAGCCCTTTTTTTTTTAGTGTGTGATGGCAACAGATAAAATTATATGAAGTCGGAGATTTGTCCAAAAAGGTTAGAGGGTTAAGCTGCACGATTAACTATGATTAGTTGTTGAATCTGCGTGAAGAGTACTTTGGTGTCTGTTTAAAAGTTTCTATAATTCGAAATTTTATGTAAAAAAAATGTTTTTTCTATTTGCTTAAAATCTTTCAAGTCTGAATAGGTTTCCTTCCCTTACAAAAAAACTTCCTTGCATCTTATATTTCAGAAACATTTTTGGAGCAATACGCACAATGTGAAAAAACTGGGTATTGCTTCTATGCTCCTTCGACCCAATTACCACCTTTTGCATCTAGTCATAGCAGGAGTGTTCTAAACTCTTTCTCGTACTTAACTCCAGTCTTACTTTAACTTTAGGTTTCAACTTCTACACATTAAGCAGTGTAATCGTACTCCACCCCTGCTATCTTTTCTTAGGAATGGTCATTCCTCCGGTCTGGACCACACTCTCACAATATGTTTCTCTGGGTAGGAGAGTATGGAGCAAGGCTTGTGTTGATTTAGTGCAGCCCACATTCCTGGAATGTTAGTACTAAGTACAGAATTTGACCTGTAACACAGTGAAGAAAGAGTTCAAATGCAAACTCCAAAGATATCCATCCCACAGAAGAAACGCCAATAAGCAATTTCCTTTCCCAGCCTACCAGAGATTTTCAGCAGATAGCCCACAACAGACAGAACCCGTGCCAATATTTTATAACCCATAAATTTTCTTCAAGCAATTGTACAGATTTCCAGCCATCCTTTGATCAGTCTTTGTAACAGTGACTCCGGGCCTCGCTTAAAAATGATTCCTAGATCTCGATATACATACATATATATACATACACAATGGAAAAGATCTGGCTTCAGAAAGCCTCTCATTAAAACACTAATCTGTTCCACCACATTCTTCCGAGTCACAGCAAGCGGCATTCTAGCCGGCCTCAATGGCCAGCTCTAATAAGACTGATAGAAACAGCTTAAGTAATTGGATTGCTATATGGGATTGAATGTCTGACAACAAAAGATAGCCATCTCTATTCCCCCACCAAATCTTTGTTCCAGCAATGAATTCATTTAGCAATGCATTTAGGGGCTCCTGGGCTCAGGGAGAAAAGAGAGACTGGCAACACAAAAGCTGGGCCAGCTGATGAGTCCAGAGACACAGGCTGCACAATTCCAAAAAGTTAATTACAGCGAACAAAGGCAGCAGACGATGACTTGTTGAATCATTACCATAATCACATTACTGCACTGGCCTGCAGTTCCCAGCCAAGGGTGGCGAAGGCTACTTCGCATTCTGGCCCCGTCCTTCCGATTCCTGTGCCACCTGCAATACTGGATGTGGCTCCTTGGCTGACATGCTCCAACTAGCTGAGGTTGTTTGTGTGTTTTAGTCATTGTTTTTTATCTTAGTATTTTTTTTTTCTATTAAAAGAGCCTGATCATAGAAACGTTGTGAAAGTAGCCCATATGGAAGACATATCAGTGCTGAAATTATCTATTTGTCTTAAAATCTGTGACTTAGGAAAGCACTATCATCCATTAAAATATGATTGTAATATCAAAATCACGTAATTATGTATTTAACATCAGATAGGTCTAAAAGGGATTAACATGGGCAGCGCCTGTGGCTCATTGAGTAGGGAGCCGGTCCCATATACGTAGGGTGGCGGGTTCAAACCCGGCTTCAGCCAAACTGCAAAAACAGAAAAATAGCCGGGCATTGTGGTGGGCACCTGTAGTCCCAGCTACTCGGGAGGCTGAGCAAGAGAATCACCTAAGTCCAGGAGTTGGAGGTTGCTGTGAGCTGTGTGATGCCACAGCACTCTACCGAGGGCGATAAAATGAGACTCTGTCTCTACGAAAATAAATAAAGGGATTAACATAAATCAACATTAATTTGCAGCTTCAGGTAGGTGCAAAGAGAGTTAATATAAATCAGAATATTGACATCTGAAGCTCATCCTAGGGTAAAAGCAGCAAGAAGTACCCATATCCAGTGATTCCGAAGCAACATTTTAGTTAATAGTTTCCTCAGAGCTTTGACATAGTTCTTCTTGATCACTGGGTATTTAGTTTCCTCAGCAGTGTAACATAAATTATCTTCATTACCAACTTCTCTGGGACAGTTTCAGTCTATCTGCAAAGGACACCAGTTAGCAAGTGAGAATAGCACCTCGTTTTATAAACAACAGTGACCTTGGTCCCATAATTGCGGTCAAAGACTCAGTAGCACAGCAGCAATGACAATGGGAGAGATAGTTTTATTGAGAACAATTATTTTAGACATGCCAACTTAAAGAGAGGACTCTAAATATTTCTAAATGAAGTTCTGAGTTAGCCATACAACATGCTATAAAAGGTGTTAGGGATGGTTCATTTTGCATTAAAATGGAAAGAAATGGCAAAGCCAGGATGTCTTGGGGTTTTTTTTCAAACAGTGGCACCAAAAAAGATCAAACACAAGTGTCTGTACATCTACTGCAACACTCCCCATCTTTAAAAATCATCTTTCGGTCAAGATTCCTCTCACAACTTGGCAAAGAGATAGAACCAGCTTCACAGTCCAAAGTGTGACTCTGGATTGTAACCGAAAATACCCAATCATACTTTGTCCAAAGTTGACATGTTTTTCCACTTCTCAACTCATCATACAGCCAAATGGAGAACATCGTCTCAAATACTTGGAACTATACCCATGAAAAAGGCTGAAATGCTTCTCATCGTGGGTAAAGAACAAGATTTTCATTTTGGCATAAGTCTCAAGCAGAACCTTAGAAAAATTTTTTCTCAAATCATCTAGGCAGAGACTTCTGGGTGCTCTGCTGGTTTCTTTCTTTCTTAACCCCCTATTCAGTAAAACATTCCAAACTACCTACTTTATTTCTTTACATTTTCTGAAAGGGACTGAAGCCACAATCTATCTGTATGACAATGAGAGTGATATTTTCCATATCTTTAAGCACTGTCCCTGCACCTGATTAGCAGTGGGTCCCACTGTACCTAGCCGTGGTTCCCCATCCCCCGGGCCATGGATGGTACTGAGCTGCTTGCCTGGGCACCTTGGGTCATGCTCGTAATCCTAGCACTCTGGGAGGCTGAGATAGGTGAATTGCTTATGCTCAGGAATTAGAGACCCTGTCTCTAAAAAATAGCCAGGTGTTTTAATGTAGGCATCTGTAGTCCCAGCTAGTTGGGAGGCTGAGACAGGAAGATCACTTGAGCCCAGGAGTTTGAGGTCGCTGTGAGCTGTGATAGTTCAGCAACAGTGACACACTTTACCAAAGGCAACGATTGAGACTCTGTCTCAAAAGAAAGAAAGAAAAAAGAACTGGGTTACACAGCAGGAGAGGAGTGGCAGGTAAGTGAGCAAAGCTTTGTCTGTATTTACAGCCTCTCCCCATCACTTGCTTCACTGCCTGAGCTCCACTTGCTGTCACATCTGCACTGGCATTAAATTCTCACAAGATCACAAGCCCCACCGTCAACTCTACCTGCTAGGGACCTAAGTTGTGTGCTCTGTCTGAGAAACTAATGCCCTCCCAAACCCATCTATGGAAATGTTGTCTTCCATGAAATCTGGCCCTGGTGTCTAAAGGTCAGGGACCACAACCCTACAGGAAGCTCCATCAAGCCCTCCCTCTCCCCAGCCCTGCAGGCCTCAGGTTCTTTCCATTCCCACCCCTCTTTTCTCACCTGCCATGCCCTGCCAGTATTGGACACAACTTCGCTTTCCCCAGGACTATGTAATTCCACCATCCTTCCTTAACTACCAAGCTCTCAAGGATAGGGACGGTGTGGGTTATAATCTGCCCATTCCTAGCCCACACTGGTATTCCATAGGTGCGCTCCTGACTGATTAGGATGGGCTTGAAAACATGAGACAGAATTTGCTGCATTTATATACAATGTAAATATGCATCCATAGCTTGCCTTCAATGCCATCACCAACTTACCAAGAAAATAATAGGCTTTCTACTCCAATGTTTGCAGTCTTTCTAAATCACCCAAGGTGTGACTGGAACATGACCACAGCTTTGTGTAAACCACATACCTGATAGCCACTCACAGAGGTACAAGAAAGGTCTCTGTTTGGAGCAGTTAATACTGACACTGTCTGTGACTAACGGTGAAATCACTTCCATGCTGAAACCACACCCTGGCTCCTCTCCTGGATTTCCCTGGGATAATGCAGGTAGGCATGGCAAAGCTGAAAACAGGTTGACAGATGTCCCCTGCCCTCACAGTCACCTCACATTTTGCTCCTGTCTTATTTATACACCCTCTCATTTTCAGCCTTACCACCTGCCCCTAAATGGCTGTTTCTTCTTTGCAAGGGCTCTGCAAAGGGCCTATCTCTACTTCCTTGTGGCTCCTTCTTGGTCCTGTGATGAAAACCTAATAAAAGTCCAGGGCATTCCCAGGCCTGGCTGTCACCTACAGAGTATCTGATTTTCTAGGCCTTTCCCAATAAACACATAGTCCAACACAGTGTAAATGGGCAACCTAAAACACACAGGCCACACTAGGTCTGCAAGTGAATTTGAATTATTCTCTGCACTGAGTGTTTTATACATTCATCACCAACATTTTAAATCAAGATTATATATATACATAAATATGGATTTTAAACTCTCTTTAGGAATTAGAAGATTCAGCTGCCTCTGGTTGGCATTCCTAGCTGGCACCAATCTATGAAGCTGGGGAAAGGCTTTCCTTTTAGACATGGAAGGGACATTCTACTTCCCCATGTCCCCATAAATCCCCATTGTACACCTGACTGACCCCATGCTTACATATATACTTAGCAAGCAGAGATGGGGTAGAAGTTTACAAAACATGGTTCTTCTTCTTCCTGAACACACTGATTGTACTTATTTATACACCCAGGTTCAAGCAGTATTATTTGCAACAGCTAAAATGTGGAAACAACCCAAGTATCCATCAACAGATGAAAGCAAACTGAGCAAAATGTGATATATACATATATTTCAACACATGCAACAACAGGGAAGAATCTTGAGGATATTACACTGAGTAAAATTAGCCAGTCACTAAAAGATAAATGCTGTATAATTCCACTTATAGAAGACACTTAGAGTAGTCAAAATCCCAGAGACAGAGCGTAGAATGATGGTTGATGGTTTCCAGGGTCTGAGGAGGAAGGGGAATGGTGAGTTATTGTTTAATGAATGAAGAGTTTTTGGTTTTATAAGATGTACCCCACAAAGCCTCTCACATGTGACCCTCCTTGCTCTTTTCTCCCCCAATGGGAAGAAAATCAAGCTATATGTTAAAGATGGTAGAGCCACTAGATGCAAAGATCTAGCCTGGTAGATCCACCTGCTGACTAGGAACGCCTTGCTTTGGACTTTAGGTAGACAAGACATAACAATAGTTCTATCATGTTTGTGCCATATGAATTTTTTAGTTTTTTACAGCAACTAGGAAGACCTTAAAACATCCGCCTTTGAGTGTTTGAGTCTGGGACCTGACTTACTAATATCTATGGGGCTTAGTTCTCACCTTACATTGAACCAGCCATGATTACTCCCTCTGAGAGGCACTATTTAGTGTAGAAATCAACCCAGCATGAATTTTAAGAGGCGTTCTTCCTTCCTGAACCTCTCAAGAAAGTAGCTTTGTCTAACAACTTTGACTTTTGTAGCTGTGAAGGTGTCTGAACTTGTCTGGCTCTTAACCTAAATCTTACTCCCTAGAAAGTTCTAGCTCTGGTCTGCACAAACTTCTTGGGAAAGTAATGGACATTTATAAACACTAGAATTAAGATCAAGATACTTAACAGTCCATGGGAGTTGATGAAAGCCACTGAGGAAGTCTAGCCCATCAGTAGAATTTCTGTCAAGGCAACAAGATCTAGAAAAGGTAAATAACTTGCCTAAATTCTTCAGCCAGAAGATATTAGGGAGAAGAATCAAACTCTCCTTCTGTACTTCCAAATATTGTGCATTTGACAGCTACCCTTCATCCCTTATTGCAAGCCCACATTATCATTTTGCCTTGATCCCCATCCCACAATCTCTAGCAATTTATAGAACATCTATTACATGCTAGGTACTATGCTGAGTACTTTATTTGAACTTTTTTTTTTTTGAGACAGAGCCTCAAGCTGTCCCCGGGTAGAGAGCCATGGCATCACAGCTCACAGCAACCTTCAATTCCTGGGCTCAAGCGAGTCTTTTGCCTCTGCCTCCCAAGTAGCTGTGACTACAGGCATCTGCCACAATGCCTGGCCATTTTTTGGTTGCAGCCGTCATTGTTGTTTGGCGGGGCCCGGCTGGATTCAAACCCGCCAGCTCAGGTGTACGTAGCTG
>CAUYON010059221.1:0-18179 GCA_963573935.1 Arctocebus calabarensis | reverse complement strand
TCACCCTGGATAGAGTGCTGTGGCATCACAGCTCACAGCAACCTCCAATTCCTGGGCTCAAGTGAGTCTCTTGCCTCCGCCTCCCAAGTAGCTGGGAATACAGGCGCCCGCCACAACGTCCAGCCATTTTTTGGTTGCAGCCGTCATTGTTGTCTGGCGGGCCCAGGCTGGATTCGAACCGCCAGCTCAGGTGTACATGGCTGGTGCCTTAGCCTGCTGAGCCACAGGTGCCAAGCTAACTTTTCTTTTTTTTTTTGGCTTTTATTTTAGCTGGCTTTTACTTTTCTTAGTTTCCTTGTTTTTTGTTTGTTTGTTTGTTTTCCATTTTCCTTCCTTGTAACGATGCGTGGGCTGGTTGCCTCCCAAGTAGCTGGGATTACAGGTGCTCGCCACAACACCCGGCTGTGTTCTTTCCTGGTGGTTGAGACGGGGTCTTTTCTCTGGCTCACTCATGCTTATGCTGGTCTCGAACTGTGAGCACTGGAAATCCACCCGCCTTGGCCTCCCACAGCGCTGGGATTACAGACGTGAGCCACCACGCCCGGCCTCTAGATGTATTTTAATTGCAAGTATTTTTAGATTTGAATCAAAGACATTATTTGTAAGGCATATCTTGTGAGATCCTAAGTAGGAAGTTCCCTCTGACGTATTTTGTGTTTTTCTCAGAGGAGTGTACATGCCAGACTAAGAATATGTGGGTGCCTTGACCTAATAAATCATAATTATTCATACCAGTTGTTCAAAGTGGAGCAGTGTTGGCTTTGAACTGTATGGAGCCTGTAAATGTAAGGAATTGTCCATAAGAGGCCATCTGGGCTTCAGCTTCCAGACCTCGGAAGCTGACAGTATCCCATTTCCTGTTACAGTCTGAACCATCGCCTTTGAACTGTCTAATCTAGGATGTGTGACCATTCTTCAGTCTGATATGGCTTGGTTCTTAAAGCTTTTTCAAATATATAGTAAATATGATATAGTTTATCATCATGGCAAAAAAGGCAACTTATGTAGAACATTAGCATATCTGAAAAAGACAAAACTCACTTCTTTAAGGAGTTAATAACCCCCCAAGACCCCCCTCCTAATATCCTCACATTAGGGATTAGATTTTGACATGTGAATTTGGGGGGACACAAATATTCAGACCAAAAGCAAGAAACAAAAGAAAAATACAACAAAACCTATAATGACAGCTGAGCAGAGTAAAAAAGATGATGGCTACAGTTAAAAGAACAGAGAACTCTTTTTGCTGAGGGAGTCTAAAAAAAGTTTCAGATTCTGTGTGTCCAACCACCCACGTGAAAGAAACAAAGATATCTTAGTTTTGTGCTGATATAACAGAATACTCGAAGTGTGTCCACTTATAAAAAACAGAAATTCATTTCTTACAGTTCTGGAAGCTGGGAAGTCCAAGATCAAGGCATTGGCAGACTCCATTTCTGGTTCCAAGATGGTGCCTTCTTGCTGTGTGCACCAGAGAGGAGCGACCACTGGGTTCTCACACAGCACAAGAGCAGAGACACTCCACTCCTGCAGTCCCTTTTGTAATGGGACCGATCCATTCCTGAGACACAGCCCTCACGATCTCTTCAAAAGCCCACCTCCCAACTTCACTGCCTTGGTGATTAAGTGTCCAATGCATGAATCTTGAGTGATTTATTCAAATCACAGCAAAAGGCAAACTGGGTATGGAAAATTAAATTCACCTTTAAGGGTAAAATCCCCCACTTTTAAGCAAAGTAAAAGAATTATCTATTAAAAATGTTATTCTACCTTTCTCTCAAAATGTCAAGCTCACATACAATGAGATCACAATTTTTTGAAGGTTTTCTTGCTTCACATCTGTGTGTGTGTGTGTGTGTGTGTGTATATTTCGGGTCATAAAGTCTTGGCTGAAACTGTGTGAAAGGCATGACCTGTCTAATAAATGAGCAGCCTATCATGTGCTGAAAGTGGCATACAACGGTTCAGCTGGGGGAAAATATGCTGCAATGTGTTGATCCCACTTCTAGGTACATATATTCCCAATGCACTGCCCACATACATCAGTGAAGAAATACAGGAGAGTAAAGTGCCTGTGGCTCAGTGAGTAGGGCGCAGGCCTCATATACCGAGGGTGGCAGGTTCAAACCTGGCCCCCGCCAAACTGTAACAAAAAAATAGCCGGGCATTGTAGCAGGTACCTGTAGTCCCAGCTACTTGGGAGGCTGAGGTAAGAGAAGGCCTAAGACCCAATTACAGCACAAGAATAGGGGGAAAGGGGCAAGGGAGGAGAGGGTGGGGGGAGGATGGGGGGAGGAAGGGCGATTGGTGGGATCACACCTACAGTGCATCTTAGAAGGGTACAAGTGAAACTTACTAAATGCAGAATATAAATGTCTTCATATAGTGATTAAACAGTTCGAAGAAAGAATTTCAGATTGTATATGAAGTCAGCACATTGTGCTCCATGATTGCACTAATGTACACAATTATGATTTAATTAAAAAAAGAGAGAGAGAGAGGGAAGGCTTAAGGTCTAAGCCAAAGAGCAGGAGGTTGCTGTGAGCTGTGATGCCATGGCACTCTACCGAGGATGATAAAATGAGACTCTGTCTCTACAAAAAAAAAAAGAAAGAAAGAAAGAAATACAAAAGAACCTCTGTAAGTTGACCACCCAAGGGACTGTAACAAACTGGTCAACATATGGAGGTGGTCAGCATAAGGGGCTGTACAGATAAGTACATGTGTGGTGCATGTCTGGTCTATGTAAGGAGGTGGTCAACTGTGAAGGATCTACTGTACCTACAAGTTGCAGAATTGTGTATGGTAGCAAAGAGGGAAGGCTGGATCTCAGAAAATGGTGCTGAGTGAGAAATAAGTAAGAGAAACACAGTGAGCTTTGTCTTAGTTTGTTTTGTGTTGCTGTAACAGAATATCATGCCTGGGCAATTTACAAATGGTAGGAATTTGACTTGGCTCTTAGTTCCAAAGGCTGGGGCATGTAAGAGCTCAGCACCAACATCTGGTGAGGTCCTCTAGGCTGCGTCATCCCACAGTGGAAAGTGAAAGGTGGAAGGGAAAGAGGGGTGATAACAAGAGAGCAAGAGGGTGCTGAACTCATGTTTGTAACAACCCACTCTGATAACTAACCCAGTCTCGTTAGGGCTTTAACCTATTACTGCGGGCAGAGCCTCCATGATCTAATCATCTTGTATTTAACCTCACCTTTCAACACTGTTGTATAAGGGATAAAGTTTCTGGCACATGAAATTTGGGGGCACGTCCAAACCATAGCAAGAATTGTGATAAAATCTGCATAAATCAAATATTCGCACTGTGTATTTTACAAATTCAGTTGCACATCTTGAATCTGTGAAGCATTTACCTCTTTCTGGGAGGGTTTGGGGGATATAAATGAATTAGAAATAAATGAACAAGTAAACAAATACTTTGAAGGCAAGAAGTATGTTTGACAATAAAAAATGATGATTGCAATGAATTGAGGAATGTAATTTATTCTAACTTTTGTGTTTGAGCTCAAAAAACAGAATAGAAAGGAGAAAGAAAGAGAGAAGAAAGGAAGAAAAAGGGAGAAAGAAATAACACATTAATGAATGTGTTGACTACAAAACAAGATGAAGAGAAAGGTGCTGAACATGCCCTGTGGAATTTTACAGTTTACCGAGCAGTTACTAAGAAGGTCATAAATATTCATTGTCTTACTTCCTCCCTTTTGCCTGCCTGTCCTCCTCATAAAATAAACTATAAACAATCCTCTTTCAATCATTATTGAGAGGGAAATGGATGCGTATAAAGGGGATACACAAGTCTAAGGTTGAGCCTTTTCTTTAGGGGAAGCAGATGCTTCGTGTTCTGATAATGTCTTAGGTGTGCGGCTTCATTTTCCAATTGGCTACGAGCTTTGTTTAACATTGGTCATTGATATATTTAAGGACCGTGTTTACCTTACTAGGGAACATGGCCATGCACAGCTCTGAACTCAAGTAACTGAAAAATAGACCTTGGCTTATTTAGAAAAATTTAAAACACAAGACTGTGTCGTTGCAAGTTCTGACCACACACAGTAAGTCAAGTTCAGGAAATTATTTGGAAACTTTAGATAGAAAATGTGTTGAGTGAACTGTCTGTTCTTTTCTCCCTTTAGGTGCTTATTTTCCTGGCTGGAGGTGCTGCAGCTAAGCCTTGCTGGGGCATTGCCCTGGCCCAAAGGACCTGCTCCACGCCACCCCTAACCAGGCTGCATCCACAAGTCTGGTTGTGCGAGGTCCTGTCTCCAAGCCTCAGGGAACACCAACTCTGAGGAGTTGTTACATTTGACCTACTGAGGCTATGTGAAGCCTTTCCAAAGCTTTATATCTTAGGTCAACGTCTTCCCTGCCAATATCTCTGTCCCTGGTTGATCCGAAGAGCTTGTCCCAGGAAAGCTCCTACACAGTACTATGGACTTTATTTCCACTGGGGGAACTCAAACTGAAACAAGAAGAAAATTTTCCAAAGAAGGAAAAGGAACCCTTGAGATGACTTGAGGTCCTGCCTCCAACACTGCTGAACAACTTCAGTTCTGTAAAAAAATAATGATCCCAATAGTAACCATGACATCTCCCATAACAAAACACTGGCTTTGCATTAGATATTGTACTGAGCCTGGTCAGACATGGCCTAGGCAATCTCAAGATGAGTGAAATTTCTAAGCAATTATTTAAGCAAAAATTTTCTTTTATCTAGGTAGATATGTCTTTGATATATCTGCTTGTATTCATAAAATTCAGATAGTCAGGAAATCTCTGAAATATAGATTAATATACAAGCAGGTTTTTCAGTCATCTTTTAAACCTTGGAATCAGTGGAGAAGATAATAAAAAATTTAGCTAGAGTAGATAATCCAGCTTTTATTTATTACCATTTTGCCAGCCATGATGTGCTTGTAAATTGTTTTTCGTTCAGTAAGGCTTCATTAGCTTAGGTTGCCAAGACACAGGAGTGATATTGCAGAGAGCCAAATATATATCAGAGATGAACAATTCAGGGGAGATCAAGGGTGACATATTTGTATCAGGTTTTCTTCCTAAAAGTTTGTACCTTGTGTTGCATTCTATAAGCACAGAGAATTCCAGTGACCTTTAAAAGGCTTTAGAGAGGATTTGGTAATGAAAGTACCTCTCGAGGAGATAAGGAAACAGACCTTAAGGAATGAATATTGCAGTAGAAGGAAAAGATCTCTAATCTAGATAAACCTGGATATAGTTAGAAGACAGTAAGTGATCATTGTTATTACAGTTCTATATTGAAAACATTAACTTTATCAATCATATATAGTTTAAAAAAATAAAATCAAGTCAGGATATCAAGAGCATAGATAATAATTCAGTGACTCCCAGACACTTGTAGATGTGGGAAGGATTGGTCTTCCTGCTGAATTTACAGACACAAAGGGGATGATCCAAGCGGCTGAGAAGATGGATCTCACTGCCAAAAGGAAACTTGGGGCCCAAAGTGGGCGGGGAGGAGCCTCTCCAGTGCTGGAGATGATCAGGGTGCCCCAGAGGACTCTCCCGTTCCACGATCTCTATGATAACAAAGCCACTGGCCCTGAAGAGTGGAAGTTTGGGTCACCACATCAGACAAAGGAACAACGACTAGTTGAAGTTCTTGCTGAGAATAAAAACACAGACGAACAAGGAATTGGTAGAAGGAAATGTAGCAACTTCATAAATACTGTGATCCAATTTTACAACGTGCCTTGTTTTGAAAACAAGGTCTAGAGGAGTTATCAGCATTTTTTCCTTCCTTTCATATGAATGTATTTGCATTCTTGTATATATACACCAATCCTTAGTCCTTTCCTCCCTTTCCTATTTCCTTTTACCTAACACAAGACGTGTTAATAATGGAGAGCCTTATTTCTGAGTACTTAAGGCACAAGATCACAGAGACAAGTGTCTCAGAGACAATCAGGGATGGACAAAGTGCACATTTAGGGGTCCTCCTTTGGGGGAGAATCAGCATTGGTTTGGTTATACATGAAGGGCGGCTGCATCACGTTAGGTGGAAGAATGATTTGCTAGGGTCTTTATTTGGAAGATAACTATGGTTAAAGGAGGTGTTTGTGGATGTCATGTTGATGAGGAGCAGGCTTGCAGGATGGTGCTGGGTCACCTTAGCTAAAGCTGGGAACTACTTTTTTTTTGAGACAAAATCTCATTTGGTCACCATCAGAAGAGTGCTGTGGCATCATAGCTCATGGCAACTTCAAACTCTTGGGCTCAAGCGATTCTCTGGTCTCAGCCTCCTAAGTAGCTGGGACTACAGGTACCCACCACAATGCCCAGCTATTTTTTAGAGACAGGGTCTTGCTCTGGCTTGGGCTGGTCTCGAACCTATGAGCTCAGGCAATCCACCTGCCTCAGCCTCTGGGAACTACGTTTCATGGAATTCCCTGTGGTTTCTGGATCAGAGAGGCAGAAAGGAAGGGAAGACACACCTGGTCCTGTCAGAAGATTAACGTAGGCAGAGACACTGCTGGGCACATTCAGCATCTTCCTCCATGCCCTGCTGGCTTCCCGATTGTGGCCCTACTGACCAATGGTGACCCCTGGGCCACCACTGGGCACATGCCAGTAGGCCCCAGAGACAATGTCCACACAGGCTTGACAGCTTCTCCTAGAAATCAATGAGCTCTTCTTTCTTGTTCCTCCTGGGCAGACAGGCCTGGTATCCTATTTATTTATTTATTTATTTTTGAGACAGAGTCTCACTCTGTCACCCTGGGTATAGTGCTGTTGTAGCTCACAGCAACCTCAGACTCTTGGACTCAAGAGATTCTCTTGTCTCAGCCTCCCTTGGCTTGGCCTCCCACATGCTCAGGCTACTGTGACAAAATACCAGACTGGGTGAATGAGCAACAGACATTTATTTCCCACAGTCCTGGAGGTAAAGAAGTCCAAGATCAAGGGCCAGTTGATTTGCTTCTTGTAAGGGGCAACTTCTTGGCTGTGAATGGTGGTTTTCTTGCTGAATCCTCTTATGGTAGAGAGACAAAAAAAAAAAAAAAAAAGAAGTATCCCTCTCCTTTCTTCGTCTCTTATAAGGATATGAATCCCATCACGAAGGCTCCAACCTCATGACCCAATTACCTCCCAAAGGTCCTACCTCCAAATACCATCACAGTAGAGGTTAGGGTTTTAACATACACATTTGGGGGGCATTCATCAGTCTGTAACAGTCTCAGAATCTCCTGAAACCCAGATTACCATGTCATGCCAATCCTTCTGATGGGACCAGTTAGTGAGAATGACTCTGATTTCACCCCGCCTCCTCTGGACATCAACTGGTCCAGCTCCTTCCCCATTCGTGTATCTCTAATTTCTGTGTGTCTAGTAAATCATCTTCCAAACATGCATAGGGCCTCTGATTCCCGGGCTGAAGCATGAGTGAAACAGCTGGGATGGGGAGAAGCACAGCTATGTTTGGGACAGGCTGGAGGTGAGCTGGACAGGAGATCAGGCAGTGTGCTGAGAATGGGCAGAAACGCGTTTGCATCCACCAGAGAGTGGGGCTGGATGAGGGAGAACCCCCAAACAAAGCAGCAGAAATCAGACTTGGTGCCACAGGCAAATCATAAACCACCACTTGCCTCTTAACAGTGGAAATGATGAGAGAATCTCAGAGTCGTAAGCCAATGAACTTCTCTCCCACATTGGAAAAATTGGCAAAAGGTATGATACAAAGCTAACATAATCTAGTGTATTGACAAAAATCATTGAGTTTTTGAAGAGAAATATAAAAAATACTTATATGTTAAACTGATAGAGACATTACAATTTTTTTTGGAAAAGTTCTCACATTCAAGGTACCATGCAATGTACCCTTTTTTCATATGGAATGCAAGCGCTTAGAAATCTAAAACCAAGACTTCATAAATAACCAATTTTTCCTGGACAAAGAAATGAAGGAGCTATTTTTCTTAGGAATGAGGGCTAAGACAAGCTACTTTTCCTTTCTATACACGATAAGTATCAAGTGATATGCAAATATGACACTGTAGCAATTCCTGCCAGTGCGACACAGAATATGTCCTGGGAGAGTCGATTTATAATATAAGAGTGTGTAGGCAAAAAGTCTGCACTATATTCTACATTTGGAAATTTACAATGCACATTATTGGATATTAATAATATCCATTATTGGATATGAGTGTACAGAACCATGTTTTTCAACCTTTTTGATCTCAGGGAACACTTGTACCTAATAGATTAGACGTTTGTGGCACACTTGAATCATGTGGATCAAAAAAAAACAAAACAAAAGAAGAGTATGCTTACCATGCTTTGACTTCTTATGAAAATAATTTAATTAATGATCTTTTAAAATTTTCGTGGCACATCTACGATCCTCTCGGGATACAACTGTGCTGTGGCACGTGTGCTGAAAATCACTGGTATCGAATGTTATGAGAAAGAATAACGTAATTTTGTCTAACCCAGTGGATTTTTTCTTAAAGTTTTTACTTTATTCCATAAAACACTTAACCAGATGTCAGTTACATCTGAGGAAGGGATGGTCCATGAAACTGATCTGGGATAAAACATGTACTATAGAAACACTGTCTGATTTTATACATTTAATACTTAAGTGCATCACCCTTAAGTGCAAGAACAGGGGTATCACCAGTACATTGAACATACCAGAAAGGGAAACTCAGGAAATTTCAGAAAGTAGTAACATACCAGAAAGGGAAACTCAGGAAAGTAGTAACTTAAGAAAGTAGTAACATACCAGAAAGAGAAACTCAGGAAACTTCAGAAAGTAGTAAATACACCTGTCTCTTAAAATATAGGCGTGCATGTCAATGGTGTATTCTTTTTGGGACTGAATGTAAGTGGTCTGACTTCAATTATTCATTACTATCAAAGAGGTAACAATGCACACAAAAATTATGGACATACAATTGTTATGAAGATGTAGTTAAGGTATTCTAATGTAAGTTTTATTTTATATTATTCTGCTGTTAGGTAGGGCAAAACCTTTCTCAAGGCCTTTTCTGGATGACAGTCAATGATCCCCCAAACACACGACGGTGGCCCCCCTTTCTCTATAGTCTTCACTAGGCAAATTGGCTCCCTTCTCACCTACACACCAGTCGACCCAGAAAAGCACTCAAGATTTATACTTGGGTTTGTGTGTTTTAATTCCTTTTCCATTTCTAGTAGATTAGAAAATGGTATGCACTTTAGTCTGCCAAAAGCAATGCTTTGTACATCTGGCAGCCACACATTACAGCTATGACATAGTAAAGTGGATACTGGAGCTACAAAGGCAGGAGGTAAGCTGTGAACTTAAACAGCAGCAAATAAGGAGTAGATTAGAAAACTCTGCCCTTGTCACAGATGTCCATGACCTCCATAACATACATCACACAGGGGACATTGCAATTTGTGATCTCCGACCTAGAAGTGTCAAAGGCCTTCCCATTCATTCTAATAATTCTGGTTTCCTACTACAAAAGAATATATTAAGACTGTGAAAGAGTTGCTGACTGAAAGGAAACCCCTGAGAAAGAGTAGGTGAGGGCAGTGCAGAAATTCAGCAGTTATGTAGAACACACTTCAATTGTAAGGAACTATATCGCGGTATCTTCAAAGTAATGCAAAAGACAGTCACCCCCAGAGCTAGTTCAGATTATTTAGAAACCAAATGATTTTTAGTTTTCTATGTAAATGTTAGGAAGTTGCTTATGTTTATTTGAAATGAAGCTGTTAATATGCTTCTGCAGCAGGGACTAGAAACCAGATAGCCTAAGACAAACACAAATTCAGAAATGGGGATTCTCAAGCTGCAGTGTGAACAGACTGTAAACAGTTGATTCCACACAGATGAATGGGTTTCTGTTATAGGAAATGCTAATGGATAAGGATAGAGATGTATTTAAGGGTTCCTCGAGGAGAAGGACATTCCCTGAATGCATTTATTTTTCTGTCCCTCTGAGATATGTTCTTTTTCTGCATGGTTTGGCTTCCACGATGCTGGGTGTCTCTAAGTCCTGCACAATGAACGTGTTGCCTTTATTCAGTGTACTCACTTCTACGACGGCCACATCAAGTGGTTTGATGAGGGTTGTATCTCTCTACTAATACCGGATGCCTCTACGTAAGCAAGCTTCTTAAGAATGATCTAGAAGATGTTCTCCATCTTGGCCACATGACACTTGAAGAAGTAAATGGAAATAATCTCCCTTCACTTTCAACTTGAAGATCTTACTTTCTGGATCAGGAAACTGTCTATTAAATACCTACCTAGCAATTCCAGGAGGAGGACAGCTGTGTAGACAGATCTCAGTTTAGACTCCATTTTCTACCAATAATCCTTAATCATCTGCCACTTCTTGTCGGTTTTCTGTCTGATGTTGGAGATGACCTGTGGCACCATCTTCTGGATCAGTGGGGTCTTCTCTGTGGGCAGTGGCTGCATGTCATAGTGGCCAGCATTGCCCCATGGTCCTGGTCCTGTCCCAGAGCCCACTGAAGTCCCATCACTCTGATGTGCTTTGGGCTTCAGAGGAAGATTTCCCTGGCTCCAACCTTATGTTCCTAAACATTTTAAAAATTTTCATTGGCATCTTCTAGATAATAACAAGCCAAACTAGATGGACAGAGGATGAAAAAAGGTCTTGAATGTACATGAGTAAGTATAAAATGTGTACATGTATTTTACTGAGGTCCTGTTGAATGTGCTTCGGGATGAAAGTAATCTAATACATGTGAATATACATAGCTGATGATATATATCCAAATATAAATCTAATCTACTTTGTGTATATAGTATACACATTGAACTATTACATGTGTATATGCACACACACAGATATACAGTGCATTAACACACCTGTTACATGCACACACAAAAAATAAAGGTCTCTGAACTGCAATGCAGGAAAGACGTTTTAAGTTGTTCCCAGAAAATATTATCTCAAAATAAATGTGCAGCAAAAAAGCTGAAGAACATGTTCAGTGCTCTTAATAAGGCCACTGAAAACAATGCATAACAAAATGATTAAATTCCATTAGTAAAATTTGGAACATTCTGGAATGTTCTAGGTACTTACTATTAATTGAGCAAATACTACATGCCAAGAAGTCTTCTAGGTGGTTTGATGGAGCAGTGAACACAGTGGTACAAAATCTGCTGTCCCATGCTTTAGTGAAAAGAGAGAGGGGGCAGGCAAGGATACAGTGTGTAGGGTGGGTATAATGTGCCAGGACGGCCAGGGTGTTGCCCTTGGCTTGATGGACTTTCACAGACTTCTTCCTGACTCTAGGTCCAAACTCAAAGCAATTACTTCTGCAAACCTATTTGATCTATAAATTCTTCATCTGCCTCTGAGACCTAAATCTTCTTAAGTGTCTCTCTCCAGTTTCACAAGGCAGGATTGCCTCTCTCAGGTCCTGGGAGCTATCTCTGTGAAATGCAATCATCACAGAAGCGTCCCTCTCTGCCAGCCTCTGCAAGAAGGCAGGGTCTAACCTCGACGCAGGAGCCTTGCTGCAAGTTGTGAAACTACTGTCATGAGAATAGTGAAAGTTTATTTTCCTTTGGGTAAAGCCAATTAATAAACACAGGTGGCCTAAGATCCCCCATCCCGGATCTCAATAATTTTCCCACCTTTTGTCTCAGCAGAGCTGAGTATCCCCATTTGGTTTGTGCTGTCCCCCCATAGTTGGAAATAACACTAGAATAAAACCAGGTCCTGTTTGCTCATCCAGTCCAGTTTGATTTTTCTTTAAAAAACAAAAGGTAAGGAGACTTTTGTAGATCTGGGATGGGTGTTGTTTTATAAAATGTGGTCAGCCTTTTGGAAGGATGTTTGCAGAATACTTAGAGATCTAAAAATTGACCTGCCATTTGATCCTATAATTCCTTTACTAGGTATATACCCAGAAGACCAAAAATCACATTATAACAAAGACATCTGTACCAGAATCTTCATTGCAGCCCAATTCATAATTGCTAAGTCATGGAAGAAACCCAAGTGCCCATTGATCCACGAATGGATTAATAAATTGTGGTACATGTATACCATGGAATATTATGCAGCTTAAAGAAAGTTGGAGACTTTACCTCTTTCATGTTTACACGGATGGAGCTGGAACATATTCTTCTTAGCAAAGTATCTCAAGAATGGAAGAAAAAGTATCCAATGTACTCAGCCCTACTATGAAGCTAATTTAAAGGTTTCAAATGAAGACTATAACTCAACTTCAGCACAAGAATATGGTGAAAGGGGCAAGGGAGGGGAGGGTAGTGAGGAGGTTGGGTGGAGGGAGGGTAATTGGTGGGGCCACACGTATGGTGCATCTTAAATGGGTACAGGCAAAACTTAGTAAATGCAGAATACAAATGTGTTCATACAATAACTAAGAAAGTGCCATGAAGGCTATGTTAAACAGTTTGATGAAAACATTTCAGATTGTATATGAAACCAGCACATTGTACCCCTTGATTGCACTAATGTACACTGCTATGATTTAATAAAAAAATAAATAAATAAGTAAATAAATATAAACATAAATATAAATTTTAAAAAAAGAAAGAAATCAAATGTATTTGGTTTCTTTCCTTCCACCTTTCTCTTTGACTATTCCTGTACTAACTCCACTGCATCTGATTACTGAAAGGCTGGAGCCAAGTAAGGGGAAAGTACAGAGAAGAAAATGCCCTTCTATATCTGGCTCAATATTTCCACATGTGTAACAAGTGTCCAGATGGTGGCTTTATCTCAGAGGTGCTTGCTCTGTGCATTCCTCCCCTACCGTACAGTATTCCCTTAACCTTGGATTCCAGTTGGATCTTCTCCACAAAGGCTCTTGTCATTGGGCCTGCTGATTGTTTTGCAAGATAATCTAAATTCATCCCCTTTCTTAGGAATTACAGCTCAGAAACCTAAGAAAAGAATTCTTTGCCTTGAGATGGGAATAAAGCTGACATGCACAGTGGCTCTCCCTTCTCACATCAGCCTATCTCTGGCCATTAACTCCATCAGATGTCTTCCTGATATTGTTCAAATCCACTCACATCTATTGAGCTCTCCATTTGTGTGTGTTATTTTAATCTCTTTCCATGTTGCTTGGGAGAAGAGGAAGACCCAGGGAAAGAGAAGAGGGAAACACAGAGTTCATCCCCTTTGTTCCAGTCTTACCAGCCTCCCCTCGTACATCCTAGAAGTAAACATGGACAGGACACTGCAAAACCAGGGCAATGCTTCTCTGCATGTCTTGCTTGAAACTTTAGCACTCACAATTCTTGGCTTCTAAGGCCACTGTAGAACCTCTGAAATCACGAAGAAAGTTTCATCTAATGTTTATTTAACACAGTAAAGATTAGTTTATAAGAGTCCTTGAGTACCAGAAGGATTTGGCATTGTGTGACTTGGACAAAGATAAATTTTGAAAATTTCAAATAGGGCAGAGTCATGAGAAACGTTGACATGATATCTATTAAGGAATAGGAAAACCCACTAATGTGAGTTCGAGAGGACATAAAACTATAAGCATATTTAGGGGCAATAAGAATAAATGACCCTGATATCTTTGGTATTATATTTTGCTTAAGTGAAGAAAAAAAATAAAGGATCAACCAAAGATCTCACATTTATCCTTACTACCTTGAAATTTTTTTAGGGCACAATTTTGAAAATCTAGCTCTGGTACTGATATTTGAAAAAAGTCATTTAGGGCTTCAGTAAAGCATAATCTACTACACCTACTTTGTTAGAATGGCTTAGGTGGGAAAAGAGAAAAAAATAACCAGTTTAGGAAAAATTTATACCAGTTTTTAGTCTTGGGCCAGCCAAAAGTAGAGCTGGATTCTGTTTCCTAAGGGCTGCTCCTAGGGCCTAAAGCATCAACTTATAACAAAAGACTGTGACAAGGGCTGTGGGAGTTACCAGTTAGGAACCGTGGACAGAAACCAATATGTCTATATCCATTTATCATAACACCACATAGCTTTAGCTTGAAAATTTAAAGGTCCTCATTGAGAGAGAGAAAACACAACCACAACAAAAACTTCACAAGTTGCCTGCAAAACTGTTGTGATAACTGCAGAGAGTAACACTCTGTTCAGGGCAAGAGAATCTGGAACAGTTGCCCAAAGCATGTTAATAAGCTGTTCTTTTTGCCATAACTAATTTCTTATTTATGAGAAAATCTTTATTGCCTTAGGCAGTTACTTAAAATCTCATTATAGTGATTGCTTGGAAATTTTAGAAACTAAATATAAGGAGTATTAACAATAAATATTGATTTCAGCCATAAATCAATGTGTGTGAAAGAAAAGATGGAGGAGTGAGAAAGAGACAAGCAGAGGAGGAAGGGGAGAAAGAGAGAGAGAGAATAGGTCAGGAAGAAATCATACAGAAATTAAGCTTTTTATCTGGATTTTGACTAGCCAGATGTTGCATTATTTGTGTATTATTAGACATCTAGTTCTAACTCAAAGTTTGATATGCAGCTAAGGATAAGTCATTTTTTATTTATCTTTTTTTAGAAAGTGCATTTGCTAAATGTATTTGTTCCTTTAAATGGACTATGATTCAAAACATTTTTCTGCATGAATTGCTCAATGTTAAAATGAAGACCAGCCACACAGTCAAAACAGCGTGTTTAAATGACTGCATTAGGAAATATAATACATATTCTATCTTTTTGTTAAGTAAGTCCTTTGAAGATCAGAAAATACTTTTTATGATTATGTAATTTCTATTTTCATGATTTTTTGATTTACTAAAGACTATTCAGATATTAAGAAAAATACTTTTTAACAATCATTTTATTGATCTAGAGGCACACTGTTGAGTTTATCACATCCTTCATTTCAATGGGCTCATAAAACATCTTTTTTGTTCTGTTTTATTTGATTCACTTTAAGTTCAATTTTCTCTTTCTTCCCTTAAACTCACCATTATCCTACTTACTCACAAGTACCTACCTCAATTAATTAACTTAGTACGTTCTCTTATTCATGAATTTGTCCTATAATACATGTAGGATTAGTAGGAGAGGAAATGGGGTTTTAAATCAACATAAATGTTGATATTTAATAAATCCTCTAATGTTACTTTCTTCAACAATATGTTTTGCAATTTTGGTTGCTCTATAAATAAATTTTTGTTTCCTACTTCTGTTAAGTATTCAATATTACAGAATGTAAGCACTTTACTGATCCTTTACTGTAATGATTAATGACCAGTGTTGGCCTTAACTCCCAGCTACCATAAATAATGCTGCAGTGAGCATATTTTTACACCACCCCGTGTACCTCTGTGAGAACATTTCTGAGCTAAATACCCAAGAGTATAATACAGGGCCTTATGGGATACAAATACATGATTGCATTAAATTCAGTCAAGTTGACTCACAAGAGACTCGCCAATGAGTATTTTCCCAGGTAGAGCTCCCAAGCATCCAGTAACAACAGTACTTAATATTATCCATCTTTCCAATATTTGTCATGTTACTAAGTAACATTTCTTTCTTTCTTTTTTTTTTTGGTTGCAGCCATCACTGTTGTTTGGCGGCCTGGGCTGAATTCGAACCCACCAGCTCAGGTGTATGTGGCTGGCGCCCTAGCCACTTGAGCCACAGGTGCTGAGCCACAAAGTAACATTTCTTGTTGTTTAATTTAATTTGTACTTCTGTAATGAATCAATTCTTTATATACTTGTTGCTACTTAATTTCTATAAATTATTATTTTACCTATTTCCCTTATTTTTACCTTGAGTCTTCCACTCTTTTTGACAATGTATAAGTAATGCTTTTATAGTCTACATAATAATATATTGTGAACTTTAGGCATTATAAGAACCTTTCCTTTCTGTCATAAACTGATCAAATTTATCTATTGAATATTTTGTTCAATAGATTTCATTAATTTTAATGTAGTCAAAGCTATCATTTTTAGCCTTATAAAATTATACTTTCAAAATCTTGTATAAGAAGTTCTCCCCAAACACTCGGGCCTTCCTACCTTTAAGAGAAGGCACTTTGCAAAGAGCCAAACATAATCAATCATGTGGCAGTTCAAATATGTTTTCAGTGTCGGTTTCTTTACATTTTAGAAGTAAGTTCACAGTATTTATGAATATAATACTTTAATTATATTCATAAAATCATGCAGCTAACTGTGTGATGAAAAATAATTCAATGAGAATAGCCATTAAGTTATATTAATAAAAAAAGTTTTCTTTAGATTTCAATATTAGTTACCAAAGAAAAGGATTGTAATAGATAAACAAATGCCCAACAGTAATTAATGAGCATTCTTTGACACATGCAAAAATGTTCAAATCATGTCCTCTTAGTTGAAAATCAACCTAAATTTAAATTGATGGTTGGAATACAAGCAAATATATGAGGGATATTTCAGAGTACTACAAGTAAATTGAAGAAAAGGTAGGAGATGATATTCATCTTCAAAGGGGTAAGCATACTTTTTGATTCTTTAATAATTGTCAAAATCCTTTCTCTCTATTAAAATGTTGAGTAGTTCTTTAACAGAACACAGAACTACTATCAATATTTAATGTTCATCATCTTCCTATTTATTGTACAATAGGGTTCGGGGTTTAGAGGGGATTTTTTTTCTTGTCTATAGGTCCAAATTAATTTCATATTATGTTGAGCTGGCTGAGCTTCTTACATGTGATTTATGACCAAAATAATTCCTATATTTTTTCAGTTCTCATTCCACATAATCTACTTGGATGAGCTTATCCACACTCAGAACTGTCAACAATTTCCCTTACCAATCTCCCAGTTGCCTAAATTATTACAACCCATATACCTAGCATAGGTGCTACTTCCCATGAAAAAAAAAATCTTTTTAAATCTTTCTCTTTTGCTCTCCCTCCTACACACACACACACACACTTACTTCTTCCCTTACTCTTTTTTTTAACATGTATTTTATTATTCTTCATTACATTATTCCCCCACCCCCCCAGGGGTAAGACAGAATTTATTTACAGAAAAGAATACAGAAAACACTAAAGCTCCTGGTAGAGGGAGAAAATTCAAGTGGGGAGAGAGAAGCTCTCTCCGTTTCTCTCCTGGTCTTTCCCCATCTCCTCCTTTAGGCCTTTAGTCTCAGGTTATATATAGGTGTATGGGTTCCTTGGCCAGGAAACGAATGAACACAGCCCTTTCCGCCAGGGGCAAGGTTAATGAATGTATCAATGAATGGATACAGTCCATTCATGGAATTGAGGCCTAGGAAATTCACAAGAAATTGACCTAAGCATAGGAAATGGGGGTTCCACATTTAGTCCTAAGTGTGAAGTGAAGGAGACACCAAGGCACAGGTGTCTCCTCAGCAGTTGTTCAGCCTTTTTGGCAATTGGTTCCTCTGGAGGAGGTTGGAGGCCCCCCTACTTCCCTGTCATCCAGCCCGCTGGCTCTTCAGCTGGCTGTCACACCACCGACACTGCCAAGGAGGAGGCGGCAGGTCTGCCAGCCCCGATGAGCTGGCTAGGGCACCAATTGTCCTGCATCAATTCTCACTCTCTGAGTAGAAACTCCAACTGCTGTTAGGGAAAAGGGGCAAAGACTCAATCTAACTGCTTCCTGCTGAATTGGGCGATGATAGAAAGGGGGCAGTTGGGGTTTCTCCAGAGGAGAGTGATACAGAGGTTCATGGACTGGAACCATCTTTATTGCGTGTGGCTTGATGACATTTCTGGAAAACATAGATCTGATTAGTGTATTTAGTCATAGGCAAAGGTAGAACAGCGTCAGGTCAGAAGCACTTATTCAATGATGCTGAAAGAAAACCATATTATGGTTTTTCTTGCTGTTTCCTAAATAATAACTTCAAACTTTCTTTTGGCTCACAAGTGTAGGTGGTCTGTGGTTGGCTGTCTTCATTGCCTGCCAGTGCAGAAGATGGAGGATTCCAGGACTTTACTCGTGAATGACGTATGCAGGAATCAACTCCTATAACTTTAACAGCAGAAGAAGACAAGATAACAGGAAAGGGTCTTCCCAAGTTGGGGTCAGGGAAGGTGAATTAGAGGGAAGAGTTTTGATCATGACTAGATCTCCAGAAGGGTAAAGTTCCTGTTTTAGTCAGTATGTCCCTCCCCAAATGGGGAGCAGGACATTCAGGGACGATTAGGGAGGCATGAGAG
>CAUYON010059219.1:0-24336 GCA_963573935.1 Arctocebus calabarensis | reverse complement strand
TCCCTAGTAGCTGGGACTACAGGCGCCCACCACAGCACCCGGCTATTTTTTTGTTTTGCAGTTCGGCCGAGGCCGGGCTTGAACCCGCCACCTTCAGTATATGGGGCCGGCGCCCTACTCGCTGAGCCACAGGAGCCGCCCAGGCTTCCTTCTTAATATACTAAGAACATAACCTCTTGATAAGGGAGCTATTTCACCCCAATTCATAGAAAAAGACATAGAGGCACAGGGAGGTGAGGTGACCTATGGCACTTGTGATGAAGTACCATGAAAAACTAAAATTTAGTTCAAACCCTTGGCCATCTACAGAAGGACACCAGATGTGCCAAGGTCTAAGGAATCAACCACTTTCCTGAGGCTTTCTCATTCAGAGTATAGAAGGAACATTATTTGGAAGGTTCTGCCTAAACTTAGATGATTTCTTAGAGAAAATAATTTTGCTGCTTGCCTAAATTAGGAAGGAAGAGTTGTATGTTAATTAAGTCAATAAGTTCAATATCCTAAATAGTATGGAATATTAAACAGAACTTGGACTTGAGCTATAACACACCGGGATTCTGTAATAAACTCACTGAGTTAAAAACAGAAGTGACCTAGACAAATCCTTGGGTAAAAATTAATAAATCATGTACAAACACATAAAACCTAGTGAGCATTTGCTGTATACCAGGTACTATCCTAAGCCCTTTTTCCTTTATCATCACAACTAAATCCGATAATAACTCTATGAAAGAGCTGCCAACATTATCCTCACTTAACTGACACAGAAACTGAAGTACACAGTAACTGGCTAGGGCGCATACATCTAATAAACAGCCTTATGAACCCAGGAAATCTGCTTCTAGAAATCATACTCCACTACATTATTTCACAGACTTGCCTTAACTGTTCAGCAACATTTATCCACTGGACATAGCAATCAATGCTTGAAATGTATGCTTAGAATGCAAACACAAGAGGGTTGGGAACTTGTTTACCTTAAAGTATTGCCCTATCTCTAGCCCAACAATCATATGGAACGTAATAAGTACTCAGTGAATAGCTATTGCACAAATAAATAAGGGAATGTATTAGATTTACTACAATAGTCTCCTCATGGGCTTCCCCATTTTTATTTCATTTCTACTCCTCTCATCAATGATAAACTTGCTATCTACTACCTGATGAATTTAAGCATTGGCAGACAGTTTTAAGGATTCTCCTACTTGGCTCCAACCTATACTTTTAATCTTATTTCTTGATACATCAGGATACAAATAATTCATTCCAGCCATCGCTTACTTCCCCACACTTTCCTTTCTTCATAAACAGACTGGCAGTATGTAGGCAGGGTACTGAAGGCTGCTATTCTCCCCAACATGCAAGAAAGGCTTGCCTCATAGCAGACATATAATCGGAGATCAAATGATCTGCAGATACATCTCACCTGAAAGCAAACACCTGTTTTCTTAAAAAAAAAAAAAAAAAGGTTAAAAATGTTTAATTGAGGTAAAAATCACATAATCTAAAATTCACCATTTTAACCATGTTGTACAATCATCACCTCTGTCGAGTTCTGAAACGTTTCCACACCTCAAAAGGAGACACCAAACCCATCAAACCATCATTCTTCATTTCTCCATTCCTGTAGAACCACTAATCTACCTTCTGCCTCTATGGATTTTCCCCTTCTAGATATTTTATATAAATAAAATCACACAATATGTAGTCTTCTGTGCCTGGGTTCTTTCACTTAGTACAAGGATTTCAAGCTTCATCCATGTTGTAAAATGTATCTGTACTTCATTACTTTTTATGGCTGAATAATATCCCATTGTGTAAATACATCACATTTTGGATTTTGTTTGAAAATCTGTTTTCTATTCTGCTGAAATCTTACTAAGGAAAAAGAAATTCAATCACTAGCAGCCTCATCTTAATTCTCTAGTTAAGACAAATAAATTTTCTTGTAGTAAAATGCTATCTTCATTAAACAACATTTATGCTCCTGAGTAAACTGAACTGTTTTTGTATTCTAGAGTATTTGTTTTTTTTTGAGACAGAGCCTCAAGCTGTCACCCTGGGTAGAGTGTGGCATCACAGCTCACAGCAACCTCCAACTCCTGGGCTCAAGCGAGTCTCCTGCCTCCGCCTCCCAAGTAGCTGGGACTACAGGCGCCTGCCACAACGCCAGGCCATTTTTTTTTTTTTTTTTTTGGTTGCAGCCGTCATTGTTGTTTGGTGAGCAGGGCTGGATTTGAACCCGCCAGCTCAGATGTATGTGGCTGGCGCCTTAACTGCTTGAGCCACAGGCACTGAGCCTCTAGAGTATTTTAAATTCCTGATAGTTTATGTTTTGTGTCAGAGACTACACTTTCTCACATCTGAACTTAATTAATAAGATCTTATTTAAGCATATGAATGATTCTTGCATAAGATGCATAAGCAGACATGATTCCTAATTGTGTTAATTATTCTCCATTTTAACATAAGTAATGGTAATAATTTTTATGGAGAGTTTACTTTGTGCCTGCCACTGTGCTAAATACAACGCTCTTTGAAGACATCCTATTATCATTTTACAGATGATGAAAAGAGGCTTACAGAGCTTAAGCAGGCTTTCGGGGTGAGATGGGATCCCCGCCCCACACAGTAAATGACAAGGCCATTTACTGGAATAGACTTAGACTGTCAAAATTTTCTTTCATAACCCATATCTTTAACCACATTTGTTTGTGTAAATCAACCTTTAATCCCTAAGTCCAGTTACCAAAAAGAGCTGCATAAAGTGGATACTCGGACCTCTCACAAAAGAACTATATATCCATTTCAAAGTTAAGGGCCCCAAACTCTCCTTCAGAAAAAAATTTAGAAATTGCTCTTATTTCCTCCATCTGAGTCTACCAGCTCCCTATTAGGAGTAAGCTGGAATGTTCTATGGGGACAATGACCCTCCTTGGTATAATCTATGCAGCTCCACAGTGAGAATGAGACTAAAAGGACCCCCAAATGCTCTGGTGCCAGAAGTGTCATTTTGCAGGTATTGCTCTTGGAACTCACTGTGGAGCTCAGGAAGTGATGGCTGAACTAAATGAGAAAGATGAACCAGAGACTCCACACCTCATACCACTTTGTCCCAATTAGAAAAATGGGAGGGCAAAAGAGTATTCTATTATCAGATTGTAGGAGAGATGTCATCCAAAGATTCAGAAAAACATCCATGTTCCCTAGAATCTTCTTCTGATTATTCCCGACAGATTACGGTGAATAGGAAAAGGGGAATGAGAAGAGATGGTGCTGAAGAGTGGAGCTCCGCTAACTCTACTGATCTCCTAGGCACTAGATCTGCCGCCTAGAAGAATACGACACTTGACTCTGAAGGTGCTGGTCCATTGCTTTCTGACACACAGCTCTTATGGACATGGAAGTCAGGGAGAATTTATGGACATGTAAAGCTCTAGACCTTCCCAGCCATACCAGGATTCAAATTCCATGCGTTTACAGTTCCCCATCACTGCTAGAGTCTTAATTCTACATTAAATAAGGAGCTTTAGTTTGGGGACTTATTATTGAAGTGTAAAATACATATAGAAAAGGGGCACAAATCAAAATTGAATAGTTTAATAAATCAACTGAAGGCATCCACAGAACCAGCACTGAGATTCAACACAACAACATCACCATCCAGAGGCCTCCATGGGCAGGGCTTTACTCCTGACAAGAAACCAAGTCCCAGCAAGTATCCTTATGTCTAAAAGAGCCTTTAGGATTAAATACACTACCTGGGACACAAACAGGAATAAAAGGCAAAATATAACTTTCCTATTTTTTCAACAAATGCTGCTCCTGAGCAGAACTTCAAGGACAGCACGGCACTCATCCCTCCAAGCATTGGTGGGGCACCTCCCTAAATCACACAAATGGAGCCAAATGAGGACTAATGGCAAAGCATTGAAAATTAATGAACTAATCAGGACAGTGTTTAACGCAATCCTTGTGCCACCCCTGAAGCCTCCTCTTCCCCATCCCCACTTCAAAGACATCTATATCACTGACAAAACCAAATAACCACTTACTAAAGTATCAACAAACTGTGAGGGAAGAGGGGAGTGGGAACATAATGCAGAAAATAAAACCACTTGCCTCCCTGCATTCCACTTGCTTCTCCTCCTTTAATGGATTTGCAACCATAATATATAATCAAGGTGTAATGACAGACTTAATTACAAGAGCTCTAAGTGACCTCAAACAAATCACATATTGTCCTCTCCTGGATACAAATCTCTGTAAGGCCAAAAACTCCCAGTCAGGAAACCTCTTATCCCCTTACCTCAAAAACAAAAGGATTCCTAGTGGCCCACAAGCACCAGCTGTCTCAACACTTGTATAGATAGGCTCAACACATGACCTCCAAAGAAGGCTTTCCCCATTCCACCTCCCTCAACTAGGCATTCTGTAAAACTTGAAAAAGAAAAGAAAAGCTACCTACAAATTATCCACAGAGACCAGGAACTAATATCCCTTCGAAAGAAACCCAGAGGCAAAGGCTGAATGAATGACATACTTTTTCATAAAGGAAGTAATCAGGCTAGAAGAACAATCCTGTGCAAAAAGTCTTTGACCTTTGCAGAGGCTGTGACCTTGAATTTGAATCTTCTTCTGACACAAAGAATGTAGCCAATTGTTAAATTCAGGATTAGATCTTTACAGGAAGTTTGCAACCCTTTCCCTCCAGGGCTGGAATACAGTTTGGAAGTTGAGGGTGAGAGAGGGTATATAAATGGCATCTAGAAAGTTCCTTGGCCTCATAACTGTCCAAGCACATTAATAACTTTCTAATGGATTTAACTTTCAAAATCAAAAAATTCTCAGCTTCAAAACAGTTATCTGAATCTACATTTGGAAGGGAATTAGTACTATATCATAGACATGGTGACCCTTCCCAGAAACAAAGAGTCATGCTCTTGACTTAGTCAGGCTCTCATGACAGGTGCCTTTGATGAGCCTGCGGAAAACAGGCTGGAAGTATGCCTTTGTCTATTATGGACTGAGGGAGATTTTTTTTTTTAATTTTCAAAATCAGTAATAAAACCCTGCAATCAGATAAATCAATGGGGAGTAGTAGGAAATGACTCTTCTTTGGCCAATGATCCACTGGCATTCTAACAGGCTTGTGTTCCCCCAACGCCACATCTGCTGCTCCAAAACCAGCAGATTAATGACGCTTCCAAAGAATTACTTTTTTCCTTCCCAAATCCTACCTCTGACACATTCCTGCAAGTAGTTTAACTGTGGAAGGCCTTGACCTCCTTTCTTTGTCTCTCCGATTCAAGTGTGTCTGTTTCCTTGGGGCTACCAAGCTCAGTTGGACAGAGCATCAGCCAACCCCTGAACAATGAGCCCCTTTCTCTGGCTGTCACATGAACAGTGCTGTGTTACAGCCATTGTCCCTTCAAGGAGAGAGAAGAGGCACGGGTTCTCACAGACCAGCGACTCTCTGTGACCCCCTCTGGCCAATTCACAACAACTTAAAAACAAACAGAAAAGGCATGCCTTTTGAATGGGGCACTGTAATTCTAAACAAGGATTACGTGCATCCATGGGCCACTTGCATCAGCATAACTTGTTAAAAGTACACATCCCTGGGCCCCACTCCACACCTACTGAACCAAAATCCAGAGAAGGGCCAAAATCTGCAGGAGGTTCTCATGCCTCTAATGTTTGAGAACACAGGCTAAACATGCCTCAAGCATTCCTAACCTCATTAATAGCCTGAGTTTGCACACATGTTTAAGGAACCGATGGAAGGTAGAGAGGATACTGAGAGTAAATCCTTTATACCATAGCTATCAAGTCTTAGCATGGCAGAAAAAAAGCACCTACATGAAGACAGGTGAGAAAGATGAGCACCAAAGAAATGTGGGAAGGGTGACAGGGATATTCTTAAAATACCAATAGCTGTTCAGAAGATATTAAGAGTTTGGGGATGGATCATCAATGAGCCAGAAAAGGGGACTGCAAGGAGAGCAGGATAATCCTGAAACTCCTGGTAGAGATGTAGCCTTTAGGAAAGGAAAGATGCCAAGAAAATGTCAGTGGTAGAAGGAACTCTTAAAAAACAAGCATGCTTAATATTGAAGGTTTAAGATATAATTCATTCCACGATCCCAAACCTTAAAAGTCAACTACTCAAGCCACCTAATTGGTGGCATTTTATAAAGTGAAAGATCTTCATGGCCAGGTGGGTGACTTCATACTAAAAGAGACAGTATAGTAGTGTGGCAAGACAATCTTCAAACTTCTCATAGGAAAATATGAACTCATATCCAGATGACACTAGAAGAAATGTAAGCCCTGTCCCCATCCTTACTCTCAAGAATCCCTACAGTGTTGAAAGACATAATAGGTTTCTCATTTCACACCTTCTGATGGAATGGGGGTGGCTGTATTTAATTTTTAGTTGAATCTCAATGGGGTGCTCCCAAACAACATCTGATTTACATAACCAAATAATACCAGTGTAATGTGCAGGCTTCCCTTAGTGCACATACAGTGCTATGGAGTGTAAGCAAAATCTAGACCGAAAGCCCTATAGAATGATTCACAAATGTTAACTTGCTACTCTTGTGTAATGGTTTAGTCACTATTGGCTTGAAGGTGTTTTGCAAATTCCTGCTGCCACACATTTATTGAACTCATTCTCCCTATCTAAGATGCTGGTCCATTCAAATCTTATCCTCAAGGTCCCAATGACAACTTAAAAACAAACAGAAATCTCTTTATTCCAGTTATTAATCTCTTTATTCGGTTTTTTATTCAGTCATTTCCTCATTCATTATCTCTATCTAAATCTACCAAGATTGGTAGAGCCCTCTCTCTAGAGGGAGCTCTCCAGGCAGCTCTCATAGCTGCGTACTGGATCCTGGCTACCCCCAGCCTTACCTGGTTGTCTTTTTTTTTTAATATCTAGATTTTTTTCAAAGGCAAGAACCTTCTTGGTATAAAATAATACTTGTTAGTTATCCCCACTCTCATCAATTCTTCATCCAAAATAAATAAAATCCCCTTCTCAAGATGTCAATGGGGGGCAGGTCTTTAAAATCTTTTCTTTAGATTACAGAATCAGTCTTCTATGCCCAACACAAAGATTTCATAGTTCTGTTTCTTTCAGCAAGGAATAAGTTAAATTTGTATTGTTGGTTTTCAATTTGTGATCAAAAAATATTTTTTAAAACAGACAAAATTTCTTACCAGAAGGTATTCCAAAGACCCATCATAGACCCACCACCTGTAGCTATGTTTAGAACAAGCCAAATCTGTACAGCTCATCTGGGTCGGACATGTTAATGAAAAGGTGCTTAGTTACTCTCTAAGGATGGGGCCTCTTTGCTCCCAATGATAAGATGTTTTTAACAGATGCTAATATCCTGCACATGCACCTATCAAGATGAAGCTGCCCATACTGAAATGTCATTGTCTTTGTCTTAGAAGCTGGGAGGGGCACAATTTATTGCCCTCTGAGTAGGAAACTGAGGTGGTTAAAATGCTTTACATAGCATTTCTTTATCTGGGAGTATATATGAATCACTAAAAATGAAACAAGTAAGGAAATTGCTAGAAATGAACAGTGATAATAACAGGATATATTATTACATTCACATGGTCCAAAATGGTCAATGGCACACAGCATACATTATCAAACAACATCCGCATGGCAACTTACAATTTTACAAATAAAGTTCTATAAAGTAAAATAGCATTGGTTTGCATCTTCTTTTTTCCCGCTAGTATTAAAAATCCTTTTATTAAGTATTCCAAATTGATCCTCTGCAATAACTATGTTTTAAAAAGAATGATCATGGCAAAAAATAATCTTAAAAGGTAAAGAAAAGAGAGACAAGATAAATATACAATCTTGGTAGATTTAGACAGAGATAATGAATGAATGAGGAAGTGACTGAATGAATAACTGAATAAAGAGATTAGGAAAACAGTTAAAAGACCTGCAGAAGTCCAGGCATAAAATGATATAATCTCACACTAAGGTAGAAAAAGTTCATTTTGCAAATAGAATTGATTAAGAAGACAAATAAATAGGACCCAATAAATCCTACGTTAATTTTCAAAACTAAGCTAATTTTTAAAACTAAACATGAGGTGCACACCCTTGAGAAACTGAGAGTGTAGGCAGTCCTTAATATTGCTTTGTTTGAATCCCAACATCTGAAAGGTTGTACCACATTCATTGGTGCTGCTACCACCCTGCTCTATGTCATGGGGATTTCGTATATCAGCTCATGAATGGACGTTTTGGTGTCTATTTTATGGTGGAGCTACCCAGGATCCAGTAGTCAATTTTTGTAACATTATGGTTACCAAAAATTGTTCACTTATTCAGATGTTATTCATACTGTCATTATTATATAAAATGAAAAAATGGAAAATGAGAAAATTAGAAACCTTATAGTAATTATGAGAAGAATTTCTCTCATAAAATTCATGTTAGACAAAGACAGAAGTTACTAAATGTGCCTGAAATGGCAAGTCTTTAGTCTGAATCAAACATTATTGAACTTGAACAAGCCAACTGTTGTTTAAATGAGGAGGAAATAACCAAAATCATGAAAAGTTTAAAGGCAAAAACTGAAGAAAGGAGTATATACTGAGTGCTGTATCTAAATAATGTTGTACCCATCAGGACCTAAAAGAAAACTTGGACCCCACTTCAGGTATAAATCAGACGGTGATTTATTACACCTGCACAGAGGACCACTGCTCTCAAAGGTAGGCGGCCACATAGCAAGGAGCAGGCTGGTTTTTATACCCAGTTTGTGCTACGTGGCAAGCAAGCAGGCAAGTACAGAAGCAGAACATGGTGGTTAGCTCGGGGTGGCACTACAGCGTGGCAATTGGCTCAAGGGGGAAGTTCAATTTGGGAAACTTCACTTGAGTAAGTTTCCACCATTGTTCAGCTATATCTGGAGGGTTGGAAACTCAGAGAACTTCCTTGTTCTATTCCGAGGCCTGTTACCTGAATCCACCTGGGTTATGAGGAGGGATGAAGACGAGCAGGGACAAGGGCAAGACAGGCTGAGACAGACTCCGGTCTTTTTAGGGGAATGTTGGCCTATTACAATAACAAAGTATAATTAGATAGGTTATGATTTATTTGGCCTTCTAGGGCCAGAATCCCTTGTAACATGTAGGCTTTTGTACAATCTTTGGACCTACTTTCAGGTATCTGTCCTTCAGCAAAGTAGGAAAGACAGTACTGAACCAGTCACTGTGTGTCTGATCAAATACAAAAACAGATGCAGAAGTGTTTCATAAACTCAAAAACACAGGACAAAGTTGGTTATTTTTAAGGTATTAGCACTTCCTTTCCAATGCTCTGACATGGTCATTTCAAAAACCAAACCAAAACTGCCCCACAGGATAAGCTCAGCTCTTCATTATACTGCCATAATGTTGAACGCATAACATTAATTTGGTGGCATCTGGTGTTTCCTAAGTCCTCCAAAACACTTTGTGTGCTGAGAAAATGTCAACTGTCATTCACGTATTTGCCCTTCTCCTACATCCTTATGCATTTACTACAAGTAACAACTCCTCGCCAGCCATTTGTATAAGGGCTTACAACAAGGAACAATAAACTCACCAACTTGTTGGGGATAAACATTCAGATAACAAACACGGCTGAAGGTAGAATGAGAACGTTCGTGAAATAACATTACGTTTATGAGAAAATTAGGAAAAAGCTTTAGAGGTAAAGTCTACAAAGAGATTTGAACTTTATTTTCAAAAATAAATGAATAGTAAGTAGTTAGTCCAAGAGGAAGGGCAAAGACATTTCTAGCAAAAGGAACAGCCTACACAGTTAGGTCACAGAAAAGTGACAGAGTGCAAAGTTATTCCTAGAAGAGTAACAAGGTCAGTAGCAGTAGAGGCTGGACGGCTGTGTTTAGGAAAGCGGAGAAACAAATGCGATCTAGTGTATCATGTTAAAGAAGTGAGGGTTTGAGGTGGCACCTGTGGCTAAGTGAGTAGGGCGCCAGCCCCATATACTGGAGGTGGCGGGTTCAAACCCAGCCCTAACCAAAAACCACACACACAAAAAAAAAAAGAAGTGAGGGCCAGTGTTGCTAGGGCCAGTGTTTCTCCAAATGTGGTCTGTGGTCATCTTAGTCAAATACACTTGGAGATCTCCCCAAAATGCAGATGTCTGTCCCTTACATCTCAGATGAAGCTATGGAATCTGTATTTTAAACAGGCCTCTGGGTGACACTGATGTTCACCATCTGTAAACCTGCCAAAGATCTGCCAACAAGGGAATAATGTGATCAGATTCGTATTTTAGATATATGCTATTAGACTAAGCAGACAATCATAAAGGAAGTGAATCCACTGCTGCTAAATTAAGTCTGGGACTTGGCTTTGCATTAGAGTCACCTGGGGAACTTGTCAAACTGCAGACATTCTTGACAACTCACCCAAGGTTACTACATCTGAATCAAGGCCTAAGAGGCCAAGATTTATAATAGCTTGAACCATATGAAGTGGCCATTTTTATCTAGGTCAAAAGTGGTCAGATATCAGCAATCTAACATTTTTAACCAGCTCCACCCACCCATTCTTCTGGTGTACACGAACAACCAGGATTGTTGATGTAATACGAGTAGAAGTAAATGCTTTTCTCTTTTTATTAATTATTAGCATCGTCACTCACTTTGATTAATATGCAAAGATGGAAGTGGTATAATATATGTACCTAAAACAAATGTTAAAAGAAAAAAAGGGGATTCAAAACAGCCACCAGCTAAATAAGGCAGCAAATGTAGGGGGAGAAGAAATGCTGGAGATAATTCACCCCTTACCCCACTTCCCACCACAAGTTTATACATGATGAAACCGATGCCTAATCGGAGAAACAACTTGCTTGAATATTTTGTTTGATTCTTCAACGCTATATGCTCATTATGTGCTTTTTGATAGTTATTAAAGTCACTGCAACTGACAAGTATTTGGGATTTAATTTACAGAGGGCTGTGTCACAGAAAGCCCTGACACATTTGAAATTGGGAAGGGGGTGGAAAGGGAATAAAGCAAATACTTATACAAAAAAACTTAAATAATATAAAATCTAGAACAGCACTTGAAATGTAATAGATGCTTAGTCAATACTTATCAAAAGAATGAGTGATCTCTAAAAAACTGGGTTGGGGCGGCACATGTGGCTCAAAGGAGTAGGGCGCCAGCCCCATATGCTGGAGGTGGCAGGTTCAAGCCCAGCCCCGGCCAAAAACGGCAAAAAAAAAAAAAAAAAAATAGGTTAAAGGAAGTAGATTAATGCAAAGGATTTTTAAGGAGGTATACAGCTTGTGAACAGGGTGTAGATGTCCCACTTTCTAACCTGTTTCAACCACTCTTTGGTGCCCATCCAGGACCTAGCCTCCTACAAATTCCCAAATCCCAGCCTTGTGATATGCACCATTTTTTCCACTGAAAGTACCCCAACAAAAAGCAATACAAAGATCACATGTGAGCTAAGGTTTGACAGTGGGTAGTGAAGCTCACACGTGAGCACAGCCTCCAAAGCCCAGGCAGGTAGGAATGTACGTAACACTTGCTGAAAGCTAATAAAGGCTGTATTGTGGCATATTACAACAGCAGCTAATGGTAGCTATATAACAATAATGGCTAATACACACCTACCATGCATCGTATCAGCCTTGTTAACACTTCACGTGCATTAGCACATTTAATCCCTTAACAACCCTCTGGCATAGGCACTCTTATTATCACTTCAATTTTATAGATGTGGGACAGAGAGGTGAAATAACTTGTCCAAAATCCCTCAACTGGAAAGTGGCAGAGTTCAGAATGGAACCTTGTTACCAACTGAGCTCTATAACTTCTCAGTAGCAAAATAAAAAGTACCCTGCAAGCTGATCTCTTGGGGCACTTGCCTCCGAAAGAGGACATGTCTGGATATTATAATTTGGCTCTAGGCTTTCCATCCATAGGAATAAACCCTTTTTATTTGGGGAGATTATACACAAAATGAGACCCAGGACATAAAGGAATAAGGAAGCCAAGAAGGAATGTCCTTCTCCTCTGCCTTGCCACAGCAGAGTTATTACTGCGTAAGAAGACGTAAGAAGAGTAAGAATGACTAATTTTGGCTAATGAATCCCAAGCTCTGACCTTTCCCTGAAGAACATGGGTTCTTGTGTAAGGATATTTTCTAAAACAGTAGTAAAGATAGCACCAGATTTCATATACTCAGTGGTGTCATCAAAAAAAAAAAAAAATACTTTCAGGGAGAAAGAAAAGAACAAAGTATTTCCCTAAACGAGGGTAAAAGTCCTCGATCAAAGGAATTTAAGAGGAAAAGACAAACATGGGATAAATCTTTCTTAAGTGAATACCACGTGAAGAACAGTCCCTTCCAGCATTCTCTAAGAAGCCGAGCGTTCTGACAAGGACCCCTCTGATCTCAATGACCCCGCCTGTGACCCTGACTCCCCTAAAGAACGCTGAGAACCTAGAAAGCCTGGGAGCCTGGAGTTATCCACACAACTGGAGCATCAGTACGAGAGAAAGCAAAGTTTACAAAACAAGCCAAGATCCCAACGGAGAAGTGAAGGGGTCTGGAAGAAAGGGGCCCGCTGAAACTGGTTTTCAACCTCAGTCTGATTCTCCCCAAACCTCTCTACGTCCAGCTATGTCATCCGTCAGCTGGGAACAAACACAGGCAAGGGAAACCAAGGGCAGAAATTATGCAAAATAATCTGCGCAATCGGGCCAGCTCCCATCCAAAGTAACAATTTCCTAGACAATCTCAAGGGACCAATTCAAATGCAAACAATAACAATACACCCTCAAGAAGCACGTTAACAACCCAGCCCCGTCTCGCCCCCCAACGCAGCACTTGGGCTTCCTGGCTAAGGAAAAGTGCCCCCCGCCCGCGTCGGCCCTAGCCCGCCGGCCACCGAGTTGAGTTCGCCCAACTCTTACCAGTTCCCGAGATCTTGAGATCCGCAGCGCAAGCTTTTTCCCTCGGACTTCACGCCAGGCCAGACAAGACACAAAACCTGTTCCCAACGGCGTAGTTAGTGCCCAAGGAGCGTCCCAGAAGACAGCGATGCTGGGGAGTCCCGGTTCAGGCGCAGAGGGGAGACGCGGGAGGGAGGCGGGACTCCACGCCTTTCCAGACCCCCAGTTTTGCGCCCCGGGAAAAGAACTTGCTGCAAACTTGAACAAGGTTTCCCCGTCTGGCTCGGGATGCTGCAGGAGGAGGGGAGTAACCCGAGCCGGGGCCGGGTGCTGCAGCTGCTGCCGCCGGGGCAGTGGCCACTGGGGGGTGTCGCCTGGCGCCGCCGCGGACAGTCCCCAGGGCAAACGGCAGGATCCTCCCGGTCCGACTCCTGCACCCGACGCGGGGCGCCCTGCCCGAGAGGCTTCCACCGCCTGGGGGCGACCCTACCAACGACCCGGTCACGAAGTTGGCGAACCTTGGGGTCCCCGCAGAGGGGTGAATGTAAGAGTGGCAGAGCGGATGCCGGTCTGCGGACTGCGCCACGTTTAATGCGTGTGAGCCCCTCGTCAGAGTCCCCAGACGGTGTTCTGGTTGCGGACGGGGGGCAGCGCCAGCACGCCCAAGTGGAGTGGACGGCGCGTCCTCCGGGTGTCAGGGGAGGGAGCGCAAATGTGGGGCCGAGAAAGTGATGAGCGGTGCCGGAGCGTGCGACGAAGCAGCCAAGTGGCTGGAAGGTGGGGCGAGCGGGGGGACCGGCTGAGGGTGCGGGAGCCCGCTTTCCACAGGCGGGGCGGAGGGCAACCCCGGGACGCGCTGGAAAACCGCCCCGGGCCGCCCGCGCGGCCGCGCGCTGATTTCTTGGGGAATGGCTCCCCCTGCCGGCCGGCTCGGGAGCCCCAGGGGACCCGCGACCACGTAAAACCGCGAAAAGGTGCTTCCCTCTGTGCTTTGGACCGGACGAGACCTCGGAGACTGCTTCTCTGACTTTACACCCCCTCTTCCGGCCTAAAGAACTGCCCAGAGCCTAAAAGACGCCAAACGTTTTTAATTTCTGGAAGGTTCTTTCTTCTGTTCAGCTGAATTCTTCCTCTTCAAATAAAACTAGCTTGTTTCTCATACCCACAGCAGATGATGCTCTCCTAAAAGGCCCCTCTTCCCCTCTTCCTCACATCAAGATGAACTATTTCTGTTTTGAGAGACAAAGTGAGTACATTTCCTTACTTAGTAACAATACCGGGCAAATAGCGCACACGCAGATTACGTTTAAATGAATAAATGAATGGAAGAAATGAAGCTCCTCACCGTCTCCCTGTTCTCCCTTGAAAACACGCAGGGAAGACTGTTTTGTTTGTTTGCCAGTCATCATTGCCTCTTCTCTGGTAAAAAGCATCTCCACTTTCTTTGGGGGAACCACCCCTGCCACCCGCAGTTCAGTGGAGAGTGTGGGGGGCAGGTCAGTCAAATGGTGGCACCTGACCCAAGAATCTGAACTTTGACCGGTGTGGCACAAGGACAAATAAATCCACAGATGACTGCTCCATATGTTTACTAAATAACTTGGCTATTAGTTCATGTCACTTATTACCCAGAGACCTCCTGCTTCTCGTTTTATGAAACTTGGTTGTTCCACTGTCCTTTGATTTCATCAACTTTACTGAAACATAACTTCCATTCTATAGTTTACGCTCATGTTAAGTGCGCAGTTTGATGAGTTTGAACAATTTGTGCATCTATGTACAAGCATGCTGCCTCCATCAAAATAATGAATAATTCCATCACGCCAGAAAGTTCTCTTTCACCTCTTAGAGGTCAACCCCCCACCTCACCTCCCACAGAGTATATGGCATGCTTAGCCGTTTCCTGTAACTATAGATTTGTGTTTTTTATCATTTCAAATGAATGTCAACATAAATGTTTTTGAAATTCATTGATGTTATTGCCTGTATCTGAAGTTTGTTCCTTTTTATTTCTGAGTAGTATTTCATTGTATGGATGTACCACAGTTTGTTTACTAATTTGTCAAATGTGGGTGGACATTAGGTCCATGAAATTATGAATAAAGCTGTTAGGAATATCCTCTTATGAGCCTTTTTGTGGACTCATATGTTGTTACTTGCATTATCTCATAGGATTAAAAATTATTCATGCAGTAACTCTGTGCTTACTAACAGAGACTGTTGAACTGTTTTCCAAAGTGGTTACATCATTTTACATTCTCACCTGCAATGCAGGAGAGTTTCTCCAGGACCTTATCAACCTTTGGTATTTTCTTAGCCATGCTGGTGGGTATATAGCAGTAACTTATTATGGTATTAATTTGCATTTCCCTAATGATTACTGATGGTGACCATCAAAGACGTTCACCACAACTTCATGTGCTTTTCTGTCCTTTGTTCTTTTGAAAGTGTCCGAATTTTTGCCCAATTTTTAATAGAGTCATTTGTATTGTTATTAGGTTGTGGGAGTTGTTTATGTATTTTGAATGCCAGGCCCACTCCTCCAGCCCATTTTCTTGTCTTTCAATTTCTCAATGGTGTCTTTCAAAGAGCAGTTTTTTATTTTGATGAAGTCCAATTCATCAAGTTTTTTCTTTTGTTGTTGTGCTTCTTATGTTTTATCTCAGTCATCTTTGCTTACCTCAGGATCATTAAGAATTTATCCTATGGCTTTTTTATAAAAGCTTGTAGTTTCAGATGTCATATTTAGATCCTATAATCCATTTAGAGTTAATTTTTATGTATGATATGAGAGAGGGTTGAAGTTCATTATTGTTCATAAGGATGTCCAATTGTTTTGGCACCATTTGTTTGTTTTTTTTGTTTGTTTGTTTGTTTTTTGTAAGACAGAATTTATTAACAGAAAAGAATACAGAAAACATTAAGGCTCCTGGTAGGGGGAGAGAATTCTAGTGGGGAGAGAGAAGCTCTCTCCGTTTTTCTCCCAGTCTTTCCCATCTCCTCCTTTAGGCCTTTAGTCTCAGGGTATATATAGGTGTATATATAGGGTTCCTTGGCCAGGAAACGAATGAATACAGTGGAGTGGCCCTTTTAAAGGGAAAGATCTCTGTGAGGATTTTACTATTTGACACCCCCAAATTAAAAACAAACGTATGAGCAGCTATATAACACAAACACAAGCAAAAAGAAAGCAAAATCAAAAATGTTAGCATCATAATCAAGCTTTTGACCCAAATAACTAATAAGCATAAGGCCAGAGCAAAAATTACAGTCATCTTGCCACCAATGTGGTAAATTTTATCTTACATGAAATTAAATTTTATGTGAAATGTAAATTTTATTTTATATGACAACATGTAAAATAAAATTCACAAGCAAATTGGCCCAAAAAGTTGTAATAGGAGGCTGATGCTATTACCAAACTGACTAATTGGTCAAGCTAAAATACAGATTCAAAAAATGTAATTACAAAGTCTGAACAAATGAACTTTGGAGCCTATAGAGAATACATCTTCCTTCCTAGTAGAGGGAAACATAGAATAAGTCTCTCACTCCTGCTCACAGACCTTGAAGCAACAGAGAATGGACAAATGCATTCTCAGACCACCTCCAACTTGTGCCAGTTTCTTCTCTTGCAAACAAGGTCAATAGAAACGCCTTCCCACCACTGTCAGATTAAGGCTTCAGGATTTTAGAACTGGGGGAAACCTTGAAAATCTAACTCAAACCCTGCAGTTTACGCTTGAGTGAGACTGAGGCCTTGAAAGATAAAGGGTTACATCTGTCAAAAAACATCCATGTGGGGTTAGAGAGGCCGCACTTGCTGTTGGAACCCATTGTCAAGGCCCAGACCCTGCTCAGGAGCTGAGGGTGGTGATGTCCCTGGGGCATCTGACACCCAGAGCAGATTGTTTTTTAAACAATCCCCTTCTCTGTGTGGCAAGATTTCTTTCAGTTACCAAAAATTGTCTTTATTAAATTGTATCTAATCGTGCCAACAAAATCATAAAAATTATTGTAGAGAAAAAGAGGAGAAAGCACAACTGTTTATTCCATACTTTTTGTATCTATGTGATAATTTGAACTTTGATACTCTGATTATAGGCTGACATATTATTTATGTCAATTATTGTTGGGTAACTAATAAACGAACTTTAACAAAACCAACATGTCTACAACTGGTATTAGACAACTACTAAATCATGCCAATAATGTTACATTTTATTTTCTTGGGTTGGTCTTCAATTTTAAAACTATGAGTAATTATGAATAAATTCCAATTTTAATTATTATTAAATCCAATAAAATTTACCAGACTAAAATCTGCATTTGCCAAACAAAACGCAACACATCATAGTTCATATTCTGGTCCACTGTTTGAACTGTTAGACACAAAAATCTCCAACTAATCACACAACATGACAGAATTGAAGTAACACAAGTTCTGCTTTCTTAGTCTTTACAAATGATACACTATTTATTTCTTACCTACTATTGAAACACAGGAATCTGTAGCACCACAAGCTTGTGGAAACACAGAACTATCCACAAAGCAAGTTCTGAACCTGCTCCAATTCTTAGAACCTTGCTCTCAAAATGCATACAAAAAGATCAGCACAGTGGCCCATACCTGTCATCCCAGGACTTTGGGAGGCTGAGGTAGGATTCCTTGAGGTCAGGAGTTCAAGGTCAACCTCAACAACAAAGGGAGACCCTGTCTCTACAAAAAACTTTTAAAATTAGCTAGGTATAGTGATGCATGGTGCTCCCATCTCTACAGGAGCCCGAGGCTGAGGCTACAGTGGGGTACGACTGTACCACTATACTCCAGCCTGGGCAAAAGCACCAGACCCTGTTTCTTAAAAACAAAATAAGTAACTTGAGAAAAAAACAAAATTAAATTCAAGTGGGGGGAGGAGAGAAACAGAAGAGGGGAGGAAGGTGCAGGATTGGTAAACTCTCTCCCGATGTGCACAATGTAAGTATATACAGTATACCCCCCGGTTGAAGCGCTCAACTACAACTTGAATTCTCCCTCACAAATGCAAACGGTGTAATCTAATCATCTGTACTCTGCTATTAATCTGAAATAAAACAAGTAAATTAATAAAAATAAATAAAATAAAAAGAAAATAAAATTTTTTTTTAAATAAATAAATAAAACATGTACACATATAGCTTAGTCATGGACACCAAGGACCAAGGATTAACTGGGAGTGCTAATTGATCTCCGTGTAGAATATAATACTGATTTAAAAGAAATAAAAATGTGCTAATGGGAAGTCCATATGTGTATGTATTTTATATATGCATATACTATATAGAGGGAAAAAAATCTTTGAAACTAAATCCATATAGTAATCACAGAGATTGTTTAGAAGTTAGTCTAACTAAAGGCTTTCCTAGTGCTGGTGCACAGATTTAATGTAAAGCAGATGGACTTCTAGTGGGTTTTATCGTTTGCACTCTCTTACTGCTGTACCTCAGGCAGATCACTCTCCTGGCACCCTGCACTGCCCTGGGTCCTCAGGGACTGTAGCGACATGGATGAGTAACTTTTTCTGATGTGTTTCCTCCTCCACGCAATGGAGATGCTAACTGGGACCCGCTCTGCCTTGCTTCGGAGGGCTCAGGGAGGACGGCAGGCTGTGTCCAATGTGTGTACAACACTGGCTCCCAAGGAGGGTGCTGTAGGCATGAGCTACAAGGTAGACAGCACTGTGAGGAACAACGCACCCCACCTGGGCCCCAGGAAGAACACGCCACCAAGGGCTTGCTCAGTCTGTCTTTTTGGGAACTACTGTCTTTTAAGAAGCTGAGGGTACGAGGAGCCAAAGAGCAGGGAGGGAAAAGCACAGCAAGAAACTTAGCTGTGGGGAGGGATAATTCGCCAGGTACATGCCCGAGGTCATCTCCCTTACTCAAACCTACCCAAACAGCTGAGGAGTAACAAGCAGATCAGAACCAGAGGCAGCACCCTGGATTGTCTCACCATGGCACCCCCATCACCAAGCACCGGGACGGGCGTGCCCTAGGAACTAAGAATAAGTATGTTGAATGAACAGATTTTAAAACTCAACTGATGTAAGTGACCAAGGATGCCAGCTATCACATTAAATCCCAAATGTACCTGGATCTGACAGTAGATACCCATCGGTTAAGTGTGATAAATAGACACTAAAAGCATTTAACCTGGCAGCCCCTCTTAGTAGTTTGTATATGAAAGGACAAAGTCAAAGGCACAGGATACATCTATTTCCAAGGCTTAAGTAACTGCACATCTCTGTGGGGGTTCTGCTTTGTTCAATAAGCAATTAAGTGTGAAGAGAAATGAGCAATGTGCTAAGCCAGTTTCTTTCTGTTCAATTCTGACCTTCGCCTGCAGAGCAGTCCTTTGGGAAAGGTGTTCCATCTCCTGTGCTGGGAGAGATGTGACAGGACTTAGCCAGACTTTGTCATCAGGGATGACATAGCAGAGCGAGACAGTCAGAGACATATCAAAATAGATGTCATGCAATGTGCTGTGGCTCAGCGGGGCAGCAGGAAAAGGAAGACAGTACTTCTTAAGGGAGATGCAGCCAGAGCCTTAAGAGGAGTGTGGGGAGATGGCACAGTAAGCTGGGGACAGAATGAGAGTGGCTTTGTTTGCCTTACTGGAGACAAAACAGAATCACAGCGCTTTGTCTGTTTTAGAATAATAACCACCAGCAACAATAGAGAAGACAGAGCAAAATGGCTTAGAGGTGAATGGTCTCTCTTACAGGTGGAGACAGGAGACACCAAGTCAGCCCCAGGGCAGTTAAGCCTCTCACATGGCACTCTCATTCTCTGGCTGAAAAAGAGATCTGGTTTAAAACCCTGTACCCAAACCCACCACGCCTCTTCCCAGGCACTCTGATTCTCCATCTTGGTCCTGGTATATTTCACCTTCTCTGGGATATTCAGGGAAAGACGGGACTGGTAAGGTCAACTGCACGCCAAAATGGGGTGGGGGAGTCATTTGAATTTTCTGTAAACTTTCCTACCTATTTTTAAACAATGTGCTTACTATGGTACAGGGCAAGACATAGGATAAAGTGAAAAAGTAAAGGACAAAGATGCCACCAAAAAAATCACCGTATGATAGAATACTGACACTCCTTGAAATGGTGGAGAATTAACCAATATTTCAAAGAGCAATGACACTATTATCCAAGGGACACAGAGCAGTAAAATACACAGAGACTTCTGTAGAGTAGAGTAGTGGTTGCCAGGGACTGGGGGGTTGTTTAATGGTGACAGAGTTTCAGTGTGTCAGATGAAAACAGTTCAGAATTCAGGAGAGTGGTCGTACAATAATGACAATATTTTTATCACTACTGAACTACTTAAATGTGGTTAAGATGGTAAATTTTATATTATGCATATTTTACCACAATTTTTAAAAAAAGAGGAGGAAAGAGCAATAAGCCCAGTCAATCTGTCATGCAGGATGGGATATACAATATGTATGCTGCGTTCTGTTCTAGACATTTTCACATTTCTTTTTTTTTTTTTGGAGACAGAGTTTTATTACATTGCCCTCGGTAGAGTGCCGTGCCATCTCAGCTCACAGCAACCTCAAACTCTTGGGATCAAGTGATTCTCTTACCTCAGCCTCCCCAGTAGCTGGGACTACAAGTGCCCACCACAATGCCCGGCTATTTTTTGTTGCAGTTGTCATTGTTGGTTAGCTGGCCCATCATTTGGCTTCACAACAAGCCTTGGAGGGAAGTGTGCTTCTACCTAACAAACAAGGAGACTCAGGTTCAACAACAGGTCATCCAGGCAATCATGGCAGAGCCCAGGCTTACCTCCTAGTTCCATTTTCTCCTTGTACAATATCTACTTAACCTTCCTCTCTCTGGTTATTTCACAAGAAAAAAGAAAAAAAAAAAACAGGTTACACTGCAAGTTTTTTCTATTAATATTACATACTTAATTATTTAAAGTTCTCCATGACAACCTCAGGCAAATACTAGAATTAATCTTCAAAATCAGGTTACTGAAAAAAGAAAATGTGTCTAGTTCGTTCCTTAAAAACACCCACCTTACTTGATTAGCACATTACCTTTTAATCTCCACTAATGCTTTTCAAAACCTGTGTTTTTTCTTTTTTTAACTCAAGTGATATACATACTAAGATTGGTGGGAAAAGTATTACCCAACACACTATCTAAAATCCTAAAATGCAAACAATGGCAATATCAAAATGCAGAAAGCACTCAGCCAGGCATTGTTTGAAGTGCTTTATCAATATCAAATTATTTAAGCCTCACAATATTCCTATGAAATATGCACTTAGGAGAGAGGTATAGCAAATGGGACCACCTTCAGTAAAATCACCTGCAGTGCTAGTTGCAAACAGAAAACAGAGTCCCACTCCAGACCAAATAAACCTAGATTTCTTATGCAATGTAAGGTTAAAAATAAAATACCTCATCTGTGTATTAGGTATTTGCCTACCAAGTTGCCTCTATATGCATGCAACAGGAAAAGATAGGTGCATTACAGCTTGCAGAACACAAATGTGTCAAGAATAAATGCCATAGCAAAGGTAAATATCAGCATTGACATCTTTCTGCAAAGATTCCACAAAACTGCACCTGATAATTTTATGGGAAGCATAAACCTTGGCATAAAGGTTTTAGAGATAAAACAATTCGGGCAGTGCCTGTGGCTCAGTGAGTAGGGTGCTGGCCTCATATACCGAGGGTGGTGGGTTCAAACATAGCCCGGGCCATGTTTTTGTTATTGCAACAAAAAATAGCCGGGCATTGTGGTGGGTGCCTGTAGTCCCAGCTACTCATGAGGCTGAGGCAAGAGAATTGCCTAAGCCCTAGAAATGGAGGTTGCTGTGAGCTGTGATGCCCCGCACTCTACCGAGGGTGATAAAGTGAGACTCTGTCTCTAAAAAAAAAAAAAAGAGAGAGAGAGAGAGAGAGATAAAACAATTCACTTTGCAGGAAGAGGCTGTCTTTAAAGTCTTACCAAGAAGAAAATTCATCTTAGAAGTCACTACATGGCTCTGTCACTTTGGTAGAACTCCCATAGCTCTGATCATTGTATCATAAACATTACTATACCATGGGTGTATGTGGACCCACAATGATACTTTCCTAATTTTAAAATGATAAATGCATTTCAAAAATAATATTATACAAGTTTATTCAAAAGGCTAGATATTCTTATTGTGTTCATTCTTTATCTTTTTTTTTTTTTCTTTTTAGAGATAGAATCTCACTCTGTCACCCAGGCTGGAGTGCAGCTGTGCAACCACAGCTCACTGTGATCTCCAATTCCTGGGCTCAAGCATTCCTCCAGCCTCAGCAACACCATGCCCAGCTATTTTTTTTTTTAATAGACACAGGTTCTCACTATATTTCCCAGGCTGGTCTTGTACTCCTGGCCTCAAGGGATCCTCCTGCCTTGAACTCCCAAAGCACTTGGATTACAGGCATGAGCCTCCGCTCCTGGCCTGTGTTCATTTTACTTAAGGGCAGCAGCTCAAAATATTAAAACTCATGATGTCCTGTAGCACAATAGTTTGAAAAAAATAAGATGTATAGACTCGGCGCCTGTGGCTTAATGGGCTAAGGCGCCAGCCACGTACACCTGAGCTGGTGGGTTCAAATCCAACCCGGGCCCACCAAACAACAATGACGGCTGCAATCAAAAAATGGCCGGGCATTGTGGTGGGCGCCTGTAGTCCCAGCTACTTGGGAGGCGGAGGCAAGAGACTCACTTGAGTCCAGGAATTGAAGGTTGCTGTGAGCTGTGATGCCACAGCACTCTATCCAGGGTGACAGCTTGAGGCTCTGTCTCAAAAATAATAATAATAATAAAATTAAATTAAAAAATAAGATGTATAATCAATTTACCTTCAAGATATGAGAGAAATCAGATTTGGCTGTGAAGAATGTAAAATCAGTATCTTTAAACTTATTTATATAAAAAGTACTATAGTTTAAAATCCAAATCAGTTAACTTTCTTCTACAGTAATCCACTATTCCAAAATCTTTAAATATCACAAGTTGATTCCTACAAAACATTTATTTTATTCCGTAAGAAATACTAACATGATATTGAAAATAACTTCTTATATCGTTAAGTGTATGACATGTGATAAAAGTTTTTATTGGAACAATACATTGTGCCCATGAACCACCCTAAGAAAACACCAGTGAATGGACCACAAAACTAGAAATACATGGACCTCAGCAAGTGAACTAGAAACTTAGGAAAAGTTTGTCACTAGATAACAGACAACCTCCAGCTTCCATGGAAAAATAACATATAACAGCTTTGTAATTATTGGGTATAATTTTAAGAACAATAAGTTAAAAGATTTTTCAACCCTCATTTAAGGTTTGTTGTGTATAGAAGCAATGTCATCAATTAACTTGGTGAAATAAGAAAACTCCTCATTTTCCAAGGATCTGACAGAAAACCCCACATATGAGGAGACCACACAGATTCCCTGGAACAACACTAGAGTCATCTCTATAAATGGGTCCATGACTATCACAGAAGGAATAACTATTAAATGCCTGGAAGTTCATGAATACTAATTCAAATGGATGCTAGAATTAATATTTTGTTAAAGGGACTAAAAATGTTTGCTGTTGCTTTTGAGTCAACTGCTGCGTCTTATGTGTAGGTCACAGTCTAGGACCAGTATCTGGGAGTGGCAGGAAGCCTCAATGTAGAGAAAACTTTCAACCCTAGCTACTTATGGACTAAAACGTTCTGCCAGCTAAACCTGAACACCCCAATGGAAACAGACATTTGTGTGTAGGCCCAAAGAATTATACACCATTAAGTGAGAGTTGTGGCATGTGCCTCTGTGTGTATACAGTTATACAAAACCGTGGAAGGACGCTGATAACGGTATCAGGAGGAATCTCCCATTATGTTATTTTTCAGTTCTCTGATTTCACATTGTTTAGCTTACAAACATGGCTCACCCATGTTAAGACCTCTCTACAGAGACTACTGTGGTATACATTATTCTGTCCTGTACTTAAAATTACACTGACCAGGTACAGTGGCTCACACCTATAATCCCAGCACTGTGGGAGCCCAGGAGTTTGAGACCAACCTGAACAACATAGCAAGATCCTGTCTATAATCAACCTCCACCAGAGGCTCCAATTACCAAAAAGCCTGGACAACTGCTGAGGAGACACCTGTGCCTTGGTGTCTCCTTCACTTCACACTTAGGACTAAATGTGGAACCCCCATTTCCTATGCCTAGGTCAATTTCTTGTAAATTTCCTAGGCCTCAATTCCATGAATGGACTGTATCCATTCATTGATACATTCATTCACCTTGCCCCTGG
>CAUYON010059214.1:0-32754 GCA_963573935.1 Arctocebus calabarensis | reverse complement strand
AAAGACTGGGAGAGAAACGGAGAGAGCTTCTCTCTCCCCACTAGAATTTTCTCCCTCTAACAGATGCCTTAATGTTTTCTGTATTCTTTTCTTTCTTTTCTGTGAATAAATTCTGTCTTACAAAAAAAAAAAAAAAAAATTAATAGTTCTATTATGGAGATTTCTCATTTTTAGATGAAGGCCTATGAAGAACATGTGATTCTCATTCTCATTTTAAAATTGAAGATACTCTAAGGCACAAGAAGATTAAGTAATTTGGCCAAGGTTACTAATCAAGTACTGTAAAGACCAAACTGATTCCATTTTATTAAAACTAACTCCATCTTGTTCCTCAGCCTTCATTTTGCAGCAGCATGCATACCAAAAGCATTAGGTAACTCACTCCCTCCCCCGCCCCTCATCCTTGTGTCTGCCCCGAGTGATAGCAGCTCCTTCCCAGACTAGCCAGGGACAAGTATTACTCAGTCCCCTAGACCGGTATCAGCTCACCCCACATCCCTTCCCTTTTTCCTTTCTGTACCCTTAAAAACCCCCTCCTTTTCCAGGCCACAGGCTTCTCCGTTTTCCTGCAGTGCCAGGTGTGAGAAATCCCCAGCCTGTGCTGATTTGTAAATAAACTTCATGCTATTGCATTGGATTTAGCCTCTTGGTGATTTATGAGGGGGAATCTCTTGAACTGAGCACAACATTTGGGGGCTCGTCCGGGATATCCCCACCCCCCCAAATCACCGAGTATCTGCTCCGGAGGTGAGTGTATGCGTGCCGGCATTTGTACTGTCCTGTTCTGTGTTAGTCTCAGTTGTTGAATCTGTAGTCGGGACATGGAACCCCCGACAGGAATGCTCTGTGGGGGGGGGGGGAAATTGGGACGTGAAATCCCCTCTGGTCGAGAGGACCAGACATTCCATCTGATTAAGAGGCAAGGCGGGTCGCGACCACCAAACGGAGTTATATCATTTTCTCTTCTGGTTTCTGGCCTGACAACCCATGAAGACAGGCTTCTGGTTTCTGGAGAAATCTTGTATGTTATTTGTTTTATCTGTGTTTTATTGTATTTGGAGGGTGACATGGGACAGATGCAGATGACCCCCCTCTCCTTAACTTTAATTCATTTCCAAGATTTCAAAGACAAAGCCGGGAAGTGTGGTTTTAATGTGTCTAACAGTAAACTTGTGATTTTTTGCAGGAATAAATAGCCACCGGATGGCACTGAATAGCACATTTCACCTTTCCATTATTTTCCAGATCAAAGATATAGTCTATCCATCTGGTACTGGGCACCCAGACCAGATCCCATATATAACTGCTTGGCAGGATCTCATGGAAGACCCGCTGTTGTGGTTAAAACCCCTTCTCCCTCCTTCAGGCAAGGAGATGGTCAAACTCCTAGCCTTAAAGGAGAAAAAGGAGACATCTTCTGAGCCCACTGCCCCTCCCCTGGTCCTCCAAGGAGGAACTAATCCAGAAGTGCTCTTCCCCCCTTCCTATCAACCCTCCCAGCGGGGGGCACTTGTTCCTCAGAGTCCGCCAAGCAGCGAGGCCACCCCAGCCCCAGATCCGGGGTGGGTGGCCTCCAGACGTAAGGCCCAGCGCAACCTGATGGCAGACTCCACAGTGCTGCCTCTTCGCACAATGGGCCCCCCTGATGAAGCTGACCCCCCAAACCAGGAACAGCACTATTGGCCCTTCGCCACAAGTGATCTCTATAATTGGAAAATGCAGAACCCTAAGTTGTCTGAAAAACCCACTGCCTTGATTGATCTCTTAGACTCTTTTTGTCCATCAGCCTACTTGGGATGATTGCCAGCAGCTTTTACAGGTCCTTTTCACCACTGAGGAGCGGAACTGCATTTTGGCTTAGGCCAGGAAGGCTGTCAAGGATGGAAACCCCACCACCAATCAGGCTCTTATAGATGCAGCCTTTCCCCTCACACACCCCGATTGGAATTTCAATACAGGAACCGGTCAGGCCTTGTCTTTCTGCAACATTTTTGGTTCCCTGACCGAGCTTTCCACTTTCTGTCTTTGGTGGCAGCTACATGGCCATGTGGGCCTTGGGAGAAAATGAAAAGACATTAGAAAAAATGTTGCTGTAGTTTTGTTACTGGAATTTCTTCAGTGAGTCTTTGGTCGCAGGAATTTGAGAATTGAGCCAGCAGGCCACAGATCAGTGATAAAATGGCATTTTATTAGACTGGGAGGCATGCAGAGAGAGTGGAGAGTGCCAGAACTACTGGCAGAGGGGCCATGCCTTGGAAAGTGTTGCAGTTTAGGCAACCCTCTGGTGAGCTCTGAAGGGTCCTTGAAAATCTGGGGGAGAGAGTGTGAATCTCGTGCTAGACGAGGTTGTACCCATATAGGCAACAGGTCTCCAAGGTCAACAGCCTCTAGAAAAGAGGAGGCACAGGTCAGAGGTTTCCTACATAAGTCCTTTGTCTAAGGGAGAATAATTGGCCATGAAAGATATTTTGGCCAGGACTTAGTAGACAGAAAAATGCCTTTACAAACTGAATAGGCAAATAAATGAATGCAGCCCCTCAACTTGAACAAGGTTATTAAATCTTTGCAGCGGTTTTTGTCTGGGGAAGGAATTAGGGTGTGTGCTCCTTAGTCAAGGTAAAGCCATCCAAAATGTTTGGAACTGCTTTGTTCATAGCCTTGCTAGGGCTCAGGAGATTTATGCCTGGAGATAAGAGTCAAGTATCTGAGCTCACCTGAGCCTGAAAAAGTGGGGTTCCCTATCCACCCCTGAGTAAAAAAATCCTGTATCAATGTTATATCTCATAAAATGTCTCTCATTTGTAAAATGTAATCATTTGGTTGTTTAAATTATTGAGGAAACTGAGTCTTTGTCAAAGGATAAGATTCTTGCCTTTTAAACCTTCTAATTATCAGTTTGGCTGAGTAAATGGGTGACTTCATGGTAAACCGGGATCCTGTTTTGTGGGAAGTGAGTTTTTGAGAGTAAGGGAAATTAGACAGAAAAAAAAAATGGCATTGTATAAAGAAAGAATCTTGTGTGATAAATTTTGTCCTGAAACAGAATAGTAGTATAATAAAGTAAAAAGCAGGGCAAAATTTAAAGAAAGTTTAGAATGTTTGTAGATTGCCTGTGCAGGTCGTAAAAGGAATTTGTGAAGAATTTACATGTAATCCAGTTGACTATTCCTTTAAAATCTTTTGGCATGTAATCATATTTGAGCCAATGTTTAAGGCCTTTGATATTTAACAAACCTTCCAAAATCAAAACTCTAAATTTGAGGCTTGGCGCCTGTAGTGTAGTGGTTTCTGTGCCGGCCACATGTACAGAGGCTGGAAGGTTCGAACTTGGCCTGGCCAACAGAGAAAAAAAAACAAAAAGGCATAACTCTAAATTTGGTCTTCTTGAAATATTAAGACCACTGAAAATCATAAGAAAACAAATTAAACTTATTTAACTTTCTAAAAATATACAAGAAACATTGTCAAATATGAAGTGATAATTAATTTTGTATGAGTTATAAATAGATAATATATATACTATATATATTCTAGTATTAAATACTATACTATATATGTTCTAGTATTATAAAGCATTAGTCTATCCCAATGTATAAAACATTAGTCTTATCCTAACACGTATTATTGGTAGTAATTTTAATCCATCTACAAAAAGTGTTTTTTTAATGTAACTGGCTAAGTCCAAAATTTAACCAAAAAAAAAAAAAAAAGAAAGAAAGAAATATTAAGAGGCTGACGAATTCTCTCGAAATCAAATTCCTGATGTCTTTAAAAATTGAATACCTTTAGACTAAAAGCAGATTTTTAGAACTTTCATTGGAAAGTTAACATGTCTATGAATATTGCTAACCTAACTTCAAACCAAACAGAAATCAGTTACGTGGAACTGAACTAGTATGCAAGGCTTTTTGCTTGGAATAATATTAATTCTGTCTGTGTTCTGTTTTTCAGAAGTCAAGAAAATAATTTTCTGTCTTTTAAGCTATTTGTAGCTTTTCGAGCAATGTAAACATGTATTTTTCTCTCTCTTGATTTCTCCAGAATTTGAAAGCCATTTGTAAGTATTCTTAATTTCTGACAATACAGGTATTTGCATAAGTTCAATAAGAATCTGTTTTATTCTATAGGACATGATAAAGGCACTGGTTATTTTACCAAGGCTTTAGCTGGAATAACATTTCCAGAAGTGTCCAGACTGTGTTAAAGAACTCAGGTTGACTTTATAAAGCCAGTAAGAAAAGCCCTTTGGAAAACTGGCCAGATACCCATCAGTAACATTTCCTGATCTGTGGTAAGTAACAAAGATCACTTGCTGACGGGTTCAGGAATTGAAAATGTGCTTGGGGAACCTCAAAAGAAGAGGAATTTACCCAATGCACATACAGGTATCTAGTAGCACAGATGAAACCTTGGCTTATAGGCTTTCAAGAAAGTCCAGCCTGAAATTCCTTATAAAAGGTTCCAGCAAAGCCAATTTTGAAGGAAAAGAGAGCCTAGATGGCTCATAATTAATTATTCTTACTGCACTTTATGCAAATAATCAGACCTAGTATACTGAAAGTACAGTTTATTTTGGGAAGTTAGTTCTGCTATACTTTGTTTTTAGTAAAGAGAGAAATTAGAGAGAGAAAAATGATTTAAAGAAAAAAGAGGCTGTGGCCCACCTATATTTAGATCCCAGCCTTATCTGTACTGTAAACTCATAAAAGTAGAGGACTCTAGGCATGGAACAGAGGCAGGTCATTATATGAGAACAACCTGAACTAAGCCATGCTCCTTCCAGTCAATGGAAGAGAGACTGAGCATGACTGTACGGAAGTTATAGATAATCTGTATTCTAGCAGACCTGACTTGCATGAACAGCCCTAAACAGATGCAGACTGGGACCTGTATGTAGATAGAAGCAGTTACATAATGGTGCAAGGTAAGCGGCGGGCTGAGTATGCAGTAGTCACCTCAACAGAGACTGTAAAGGCTACGCCCCTACCCCAAGGACTGATGGTACCCCCAGGAATCCAGTGGTATAGAGCAAAGCCATTCGAGGACTTCCAGGCACAATGAGCTGATTAAGAAAACCTCATAGCCCTCTACAGCTCAGGACCCGTTCCTGAACCACACGCTTCCCGGCCTGGAGACTGGGTGTACATGAAACGTCATCAGCAGGAGGCACTGGATCCCCGGTGGAAAGGTCCATACATCGTGGTCCTCGTCACCCCCACTGCACTCAAAGTTGACGGCATCACCTCCTGGATACATCATACACACATCCGCCTAGCCGACCATTCACCATCAAAAAAGACTTCACCCCCCAGTAGAAACTTGAACAGGACTCTGATAACCCACTGAAGCTCAAACTGTAGAGATGTCAGGATCCTTGATGCAGCTGTGTGTGCATCACCTACTGACTTGTTCTGCCTTATTGTCTGCTCTCACCACTGCTAACCCTCATGTTCCAGTCACTGTCACCTAAGAAATTGTGAGTGCTGTTACAGGTCACACTGTAAATCAGACCTCAGGCCTCTGCCGCTCCCATGGAGCCAGATGCTGCCCCTCCCAGCCATATGCCACCCCCTCTGTGGTTCCCTTTCTCAGCAGCCTGGCACCTCCCTCCCTCCCCTTCACTGTCACTCACCAAGCAGGAGGCAGGGCTGAGGCAGCAGCCCCTGCTGCTACTGGTGCTGCTGCCACCACCACCTCCACAGGAGCTGTTCACACCAAATGTGCCAGAACAGGCCCCCGCACACTGCGCTCTAGACCTGCAGCCCACGCTGGCCCAGCCGGATCAGGCGACCCAGGGAAGCACCTTCCCGTTTCTCCCGGCCACAGCCCTCCTCTCACAGTAAAGCACCTGTTTGCCTGAAGTTAATTTCCAAAAGCATGAATCTCCCTGGCTCACAACTCTAATTTTAACCATAACAAGCCCACTTCTAATCCTGTTACTGCTGTTAACTTTTGGCCCCTGCATAATTAATAAGTTACTGGCTTTCATCCAAGCTAGAATAAGTACTGTTCAATTAATGGTTTTACAGGCACATTATACTCCCCTCAGGGCTAAAATCACTAGCAATGACATAAAGCTAGAAGACCCATGATTGGATCTTCTATGCATCAGAGAAAGGGGGGAATGTAAAGACCAAACTGACTCCATTTTATTAAAACTAACTCCATCTTGTTCCTCAGCCTTCATTTTGCAGCAGCATGCATACCAAAAGCATTAAGTAACTCATTCCCTCCTCCGCCCCTCGTCCTTGTGTCTGCCCCGAGTGATAGCAGCTCCTTCCCAGACTAGCCAAGGACAAGTATTACTCAGTCCCCTAGACCTCTATCAGCTGACCCCACACCCCCTCCCTTTTTCCTTTCTGTACCCTTAAAAACTTCCTCCTTTTCCAGGCCGCAGGCTTCTCTGTTTTCCTGCTGTGCCAGGTGTGAGAAACCCCCAGCCCGTGCTGATTTGTAAATAAACCTCTTGCTATTGCATCAGATTTAGCCTCTCGGTGATTTATGTGGGGATCCCTTGAGCTGGGCACAACAGTACATATTTTTTTTTTTAAAGGCTTTGTTTCTGTTTTTGTTCCCTGAATAAAAACCAACTAAATTTTTCATGATATTATCTTTTAAATAATACTTTATTGGTTAAGAGAATTCTATATATGCACATGCATATGTGTATATAAATATATGTTATTTTCTTTGTATTTAAGAAGCAAATTTTAATATTGTATGCTGTTACTGTATATATTTTTACACAATCAAGTTTATCTAAAGGCTTTCATCTTCTAAGAGACCATGTATCACTAATACTTTGTCTTAATTTGGAAATAATGGAAGCAACCCCCCAATAATAACAAGACAAAGATGTCCACTGTTACCACTTCTATTCAACATAATACTAGAAATTATAGCTAGATAAATCAGGCAAGAGAAAGAACAAAAAGGCCATCCACATCATGATTAAGGAGGCCAAATTATTCCTATTTTTAGGCAATATGATCTTATGTTTAGAAACCCTAAAAACTCCAACAAGTGAACCCTAGAATTGATAAATAAATTCAGCAAATATCAATGAACACAAAACAAATGAGTAGCATTTCTGTATACTAGCAATAGTCAAGCTGAGAGTCAAATCAAGAATACAATACCATTTTCAATAGCTTCAGTAATATAAAATAACTAGGAATATACTTATTCAAGGAGGTGAAAGAGCTCTATAAGATGAACCACAAAACGCTTATAAAAAAATTAGAGGTTACACAAACAAACGGAAAAATGCTCATGGATTGGAAGAATCAACATTGTTAAAATGTCCATACTGCCCAAAATGAAGTACAGACTCCACACAATCTCTACCAAAATACCAATGTTGCATTTCACATAGCTAGAAAAAAATAATTCTATCCTTCATTTGGAACCAAAAAAGAGCTCAGGTAACAAAATCAATCTTAACCCAAAAGAACAATATGAAGGCATCACATTACCAAACTTCAAATTAGACAATAAGGCTAAAGTAACTAAAACAACAAGGTATTGACATAAAAGTAGAGATATAGAGCAATAGAACAATACAGGGAACTCAGAAAAACTATATATAGTTATGATCAACTGATTTTTAACAAAGCAGACAAAAAAAAATACATGGGAAAAGGATGCCCTATTCAATAAATCATGCTGGGATAATTGGAAAGCCACATGAAGAAGAAGGAAACAGGATCCCTATCTCTTACCACATACAAAAATTAAATTAAGATCTATTAAAGATCTAAATGGAAGACTTGAAGCCATAAACATTCTAGAAGAAAACCTAGGAAAAACTCTTGTGGACATTGACCTACACAAAGAATTTATGACTAAGATCCTAAGGGCAAATACAGTAATGAGTAAATTAGACTTAATTAAATCAAAACTTTTCTGCACAGCAAAGAAAACAACCAGAAGAGTAAAAAGACAATCCAAAAAATGGGATAAAATATTTGCATGCTATACAGCCAATAAATGACCAACTACCCAACATCAACAAAGAACTTAAACAAATCAGCAAGAAAAAAACAAATAAGCCCATTAAAAAGTGGGAAAAATAAGAACAAAGTTTTCTCAAAAGAAGATAAAAGCCAAATACATATGAAAAAAAGTTCCACATCACTAATGAATAGGAAAATGCAAATTAAAACCACAATAAGTTATCACCTTACCTTGATCATAATGGCAATTATTAAAAAATTCCCAAACAAGACATTTTTGCATAGATGTGGTGAAGGAGAAAACATTTATGCATTGTTGGTGTGACAGTAAATTCATGCAACTGCTATGAAAAACAGTCTCAGATTGCTCAAAGAAGTAAAAGTAGACCTACTATTCCATCCCGCAACCCCACTATTAGGTGTCAACCCAAAGGATACAGTTATTCTATCAAGAAAAGCATCTGTACTCCAATGGTTATCACAGCACAATTCACAATTAAAAATGTATGAAATCATCCCAAGTGCTGATAGTATACTTAACCTTAAAAAGGAATTGAATTGTGTCATTTGCAACAACTTGGATGGAACTGGAGAACATTAGTCTAAGTATTTCAGGAGTGGAAAACAAACACCCATGTTTTCTTTACTAAATGAGAACAAAACTACGTGTACACATGGTCATAAGCTGGTGTAAAGGGTATTGCATAGTAAGAAGAGTGGAGGATGGGAGTGGCGTGAGGGATAAAAACTTATCATGTACAATGTATAACATTCTGGTGACAGGCACAGTAAAAACCCTGACTTCAGCATTATACAATTCATCCACGTAACAAAAACACTTGGACCCTCTGTGTAGATATTATTTCAAAATATTATTTTAAAAAATTAAAGATATATAATACCAAATATATGTTATCAGAAGACAAAATGAGAAAATATGACAAACATGAATCAGATAATTTTTACAAACTACTAAAATGTCTTAGAAGCAAAGAATGTGATCACTGAAATAACTTACATATACAATAAGCTAGTTAAATATTATGACAATAAATAAGCTGGAAGATAAACTAAGAAAATTACCTGAAATGAGCAGATATAAAGAGTTCAAAATTATGTTGGAGAAATTAAGAAACATAATGAGCAAAGTGAGAATCTAAAAATATAACAACTTCTACTGAAATTAGCAAAGGTGATGCCATGGAGAATTGCACAGCACTAATGCTGGCAGAAAAATTTCCAGAAAATGACATGAGTACTGTGTATCTCTACAGTTTAGGGGTTAGGGAGGGAGCAGATGTATTCCGAAAAAAGATATTCTCAAAATCATACAGAGAAGAAAGAGGACCTGAAAATTTTTGGTGTTGTATGCTTATGTAAAAATAGTGATAAAATCCATAAAGAACTTTTCATAATGGTCCCAAGGTGGATGAAGGTGGAAGTGCGAGATAGGGTGGACTGACTTACATGTAGAGGTTTCCACGGCTCCTGCTGGCCCACCGCTGACAGAAGTAGGATGGCTGCATACCGGCCGATTGCACTGAGCTTTCTGACTTCTGCAATGGTGAATGGAAGCTTGCAAGGATGGTCTTCCCAGGTAAGGTAAAGACCAATAGTCCTAGTTTGCCTTTGGTGATGAAGGCAGCTAGAGAAATTTATTTAAATCTACAATAATTAAGAAAGTGTAGCATTGGAATAGAGTTCGAAAAATAGAGAAATGAAAAAATGTTCTCAACAACAGACTGATGTAGACATGGAATCATTACATATGGTAAGGTAGGCAGTGCCAATAAGTAAGAAAAGAATGGCTATGTCACACGCATGTAGTATAAATAGAAAAATAATTAAGATTCCTATGTCACTCGGTATGTGAAAAAATAAATTCCAGGCAAATTAAAGACATAAATGTGAACAAAAATATTTTAAAGGCCAGCATAAGAGAATATCTTTATTACATCCGTGTAAGGAAACATTCCTCAGGTAAGGCACAAATAAGACAAAAATTTAGAAAAAGAATTCCCACAAATTTATATGAAAGGAAAGTTGAAGCTTTAGAAAAATGGGCAAAGTATATACAAATAAGCTTACTTTTACAAGGAATGGTGAAATATAAACTAGAATAAATAGATGCCGTTTCAGATCTATAATATTGATCAAAATTAATGTCTGATAATATAATGTTATTTGATAAGAGATGAAGAAATAAGCTTTGATGATGAGAGTTAAAATGCTACGCTTTGGAAACGAATTTGGCAATACTAAGAACAATTGAGTATGCACATATCCTTTGAGCCAGCAAATCAACTTTGTGTATTTTCCTGTGAACAAGGAAAGGAAGAGAATGATAATCATTGCAGCCTAACTTTAAATAGAAAACAATAAAAATGATCTAACTTTCCTTTGGTACAAAAAATGGATAAAATCATTTATTCATATAATAAAAAACTATGACTTACTGTAAATAAGTGGATCAGACATCAATCACTATGAAAATATTTATAATTCTAAGGTCAAGTGAAGAACACATATAATGAGAAATATGTATTTAAAATATTAAAATGACAATGACATACAAAGATGTAACGTAAGTTTTTATGCATAAATGTAAGTGGAATGTGTCAAACTTGAGATCCTTCTTACCTCTATGGAGAGAAAAATGACAGGGGAGCTTTAGTTACATCTGCCACTTCAGTTATCTTTTTCATAAAACTTTTAAATGCAAATATGTTAATATCTATTTAATGTTGATGGTGGATGTATGGGTGCCTATTTTCTTATATGTTGAACTATATATGATATCCCCCACTTCTTTAAATAAAAATACTTTTTAGTGGAAAAATATTAAAGCAAAAAGCACTTTCATGTGAAGAATAGATCACAACTATAGCCCAAGGTGAAGGTGGGGGAGGGGGGAATGGGAGGAGAGCGGGGAGGTCAAATCGAGGGAGGGTAAATGGTGGGATCACATCTATGGTGATGGTGCATAATGCAAGGGTACAAGTTGGACCTCTTAGTATAAAATGTCTTAATACAATAACTAAGTAAATGAGATGAGGTATATATTAACCAGTGTAATGTAAGTGTTCTTAATTCTGTATGAAATTAGCACATTGTACCTCATAAATGCATTAATGTATACATGACCTATGTGCTTATGATTTAATAAAAAATAAAGCAAAACTTCAAGAATAATTTGCAATGAATAATTGCAAATGAATTAATGAATAATTTGTGAATGGTCTTTAGTAGAAATTAGGTAAAGTGAATATTGACAATTTCCTTAGGCAAGAGTCAGTAACATTTCAACAAAAGACTACGTAAGTTATAAATGTATCTGAAATCCTTAAATAATGTAATGCTAAAGAGGTGATACATGGGGAATTTCCATCTTGCATAGGTGAACTGATGCACAAACATAATAACACATTCCAGTTCCAGGATTAGTTTACAGGACGACACAATACATGGTAAAAAGCATTCCATGGGTAAAAAGGATAAAAGTGATTGTAAAACACACACAAGATTAAAGTGGCTGATGTGTTTCAAGTGACTTCAGTGCTTAACTATTTTTCTTCCAAAGCAACCCCACAATGTGAATACAGGACGTCTGAAGACCCTGTTGGTGAAGCTCACAGCATGCAGCCCACTTTACAATGACTGTGCTGCCAACATCCACCTGCTTCTCTGCAGTTTTCTCTGGAAGGGATAAGGATACATGAGTGCAACCAGGAGTGACTGAAGTCCTCTCATCTCCACACCATAGACACTGAGGGGACGCATGCCCACTCTTTGCTCCCCTTTTGCCCTATCTTTTATCTGACTGCTTCATTTTGAATGGACGGCTGCTTCCTTTTGCCACATTTACCAGTATGTACATTGACTGTAGACTAACTGCTGAGGTTTTACCTTCCCTGCCTCTCACCTGCCCCCAATCTACTTATTGGAGCAAACCAGGCAAAGTGTCTTCTCTTTCATTAATTATTAAATTGATTAGTCAGGGCCTATTCTGAGGACAGGCCTTTTCTTCCCTTTCCTCACAGGCAGGCTTGATTTAGATTCAAGGTAGAAGTATAGGATTGCGCTAGAGTTCTAGGCAAAGCCACACATTCCAGTTCAGCTTCTACCAATGACCTTCCATTACTGTTGATTTTAGGTTGGCCCAAATAATTATAAAATAAACTTTGATTCACATTCAAGTACACACAGGGATCCTGTAAGGACCCCCAGGGGGAAGAGGGATGGTTGAAGGGAAAATATTCTACATTCTTGTCTGGGACATGTTTTAACATTATTAAAATATTGCCAATATTTTCTGCAGACCACACACAAGTAAACTATTCCCCATGAAGGGAAATGTGAGTACTGCTGATTTTTATCAGAGGCACCTAAAACTTAAAATAATGACCTCTTAGAGAAAAAGTCTTTATACAAGCTTCAGTATTAACCACAATTTACACACTGTGTTATCTTTAACATTTGGCTAAATAGTGCTCTTATCTCCATATTTAGATTTTTTTAGTTGATTGTTTTTATTTCTCTTTTCCCTGGGAAGTCCAACTAACTGGAGTAGGCATGATTTTCAAATGGGAGTATTTATTGTTTTTGTAGTTATACTTCCTTTAATTAGAATAACATGATCTGCTAATTAAATTTCCTTGGAAAGCAAGAAATGACATTAGGAGATGTATTTCCACAAATAGTTCCACCATCTTTACCACTTAGAAAAACCTGAGAATTTTTTCAAAACCCTTAAGCAGTACTGGAGAGTGTTAAGCTTTCTATATATGCAAATTCTTTTGACAGTTTATGAAATAGGAAATAGGTTTTGTGTTTGTTTCTTTATTTTCTGTGTAGTGTGAGACAAATCCAAAACCACCAAATAGTTGAAAGATTATTTTGAAATATAGGTATAAAAAGGGTTGTGTAAGTATTTTCTGAACAGGCCTGCAGCAGGCAGAAATGATCCAGCACAGCAGACTGAGAGGGCCAGATTGTGGGCCCTGCCTCAGGGACAGACACTGTAGCAGGTGCCAGGAGGAAACCTGGCCAAGCAGGTCATAAACAGTAATACAGTTGCATGCAAAATTTTGCATCAAAACACTATGACATTGGACACAGCATTATCCTCACTGTCGAGCAGTGATCAGCACTAAGGAATTCAGAAACAAATCATATTTGAAAGATCAGACAAGGAATCAGGAACTCAAAATCAAGGAAATTTCAGAGGGGGAAGGAAGGGAGCTAATCCAGATGGGGTCTGTCAGGTGCTAGAGTGGAAATTATACATAGCTTGATCCATTTAATCCCCAACAATCTGAAATCCTCAACTGTCTGTTTTATTAAAAAGGGTACTGTGGCGCTGATAGGTTAATTACAGCTAGTACTACCTGGTATTCAAACCATGCTTTGACTCCAAATCCTTTCCAGCTTCAACCCACTGCAAATATAAATCACATTATGTTTAATTAGCATATGAATTCATAAATCATCCCCAGGCTAGGGAATTTGGGATGAATAAATATGAATTGTTTCAAATGACACCAGTTTTAAAATGTTTGGAAGTCTCACTGTTAGTCTGTCCTTATTAATTTATATTCTTTATAACTACAAAGGTGATAGTAAACATTTGTCATAAGGCCACAGGGGGAAAATAGAGTACTGCAAAGTGTCTCGGCTGTGTCTGACGTCTACACAGTGCTTTTAGTCATTCAGGAATACTCTGTTCCTATGTGACCCCAGTCTCAGTTGAAGTTGTTGACAGGTGTTATTTATTTATTGAAAAAGTTTCCTTGATATGGTGAATACTTTACATGTTCACCAGAATCCCTTTATATTCCACCTTCCCATACAGATGGAAAACCACACTTCTCATCCCCCTTGCAATTTAATGTGTACACAGGATAAATTCAGGCCACATAAGTGAGTGACTTGTATCATTTCTGAGCTGAGGGTAGAACGTGGGAGTGGATTGAGAGCTTTGGAGAAGGGTTGTCGAGGGGAGAACTTGAGAAAAAGAAAATCGAGAAACTGGTTTCCTAGGACACATTTCAAAAACATAGTCATTAAAGAGAAAGCAAAGAAGGTGAATTTTCAGATCAGAGATAAATGAGTCTGAGTTCAAGAAGCAACAGGCATGCCTTAGTTTTAATTTCAGAGTGTTTAGAGTTGTTAAAAAATCTTCTGCCTGCTTTAGGTTCTAGGCAGGTGATAATTATCCCAAGTGTGTGTGTGCAAATGTATACAATGGGTACAAATAGCTTCAGGTCTGGAGATAAAAATAAATGCAAAGTATCAAAACCAGCTGAGATTAAGGAAATGCTCAGGTTAAATACATCCTTTTTGAACGCTCCATTTGTATTTTGGATTAAAATAATATGAGAGCAGTTACTTGCATGACAGTGGTAGGCTAATGTGATAGATCAGGCTGATAAATTGGATTCTTTAAAAGAATGACATTCATCTGTTGTCTTGTGAGACAAATGTTTACCAGTATATAAAACAATCCATTTTGTAACTGTGTGTTTTCCTTTGGTACTAAAATTCAGAAACATTTGGTAATTTTGTCTTAAGAAATATGCATGAAGATGGTCTCTCCATAATCCTCAATACACCATAGAAAAAGAGATCACATGGAAGAAGTTAAGAAACTCAAGTCAAGGCTTTTGTTAAACTTTTATTTCCCAGTCCCAGTCACTTCATGACATTCTTCCTTTCGATTATGAGTATCACAAGGTCATTCTCACTTGCACACTCACTGAAGCAGTAAATCAGTGACTAATTGTATTTCACATTCTTCATGTTAAGTGTGGCTTGTGATGATTTACATTATTTAGAACCATAAAAGTGAGATTAAACTATTGCTATAAATGATTACAGAAAAGGGCAGAGAGAGAAATGGCAACATTTAATGAAAAGGGTAGCTTCTGCTTGGAGGCACTCTCCCTATGCTGTGGCTGTCCTGGTGTTCCTGATGTTTTACCTTTAGAGTCAGAGCAATTACTGCAACTCTCTGTGGAACCAATATTTTGCCAAGTTTTATCATCTCAATCTAGATGTATTTAAAATGGTGCAATGTCATCATCATTGCCATGCTGGAAGATAAGCCTTCAGGTAAAACATGGTGTTATCCCACAGGATAAATATTTTATAACCTTTTCAGCTTGAAATTTGTCAGGTGTACTTTGCAATGTCATCCTAAGTTTTGGGAAGGTGTGACAATTTTTAAAAAAATTAGAAATTTCTTTCTCCAAGTAATGTTTCAAAGTAATAAATTGATTGAATTGAGGAAAATACTATTATTTTCAAATAGGATGATGCATTGTCCATTCTTTATGCCTGCTATGGCCATAGATAAATTAAGTCCCATTTTACATCTTTACCCTTTATATTGCCATAAAGTCAATCACACTTTTTCCCTATAATTTATCATCCTATAAACTGCTACAGAAAAAAAGAAAATGAAAAACTGATAGAAGTATAAGTTACATGGAGTTTCTCAGAATTCACATCTGTACTCTTTTATCTCATGGAAATCACAAGAAACTGGGGTATATTGTCTTGGCCTGAAGGACAGAAGGCAGCATTTTGACCTTGCATCAAATAGTAAAAGAGGTAAGATACAAAATGCAATAGGATTAAAGGGAATCACCTGTAAGCCTCCCCTCCCTATGCTGTAGGTTACCTGTCAGGGTGCTGTTTACCTGAAGGACTGATGTGCCCTCTGGGAAGAAATCTCACTCCAAAAGAAAACATCTGTAAGGTACATGTTTCACAGATAATGTGTCAGTGTGGAAGGAGTAGAGCAATCAATGTCTCCCTCTTAAATTGCTCTTCCTATCAAGATAATCTGTAAATGTGAAAGAAGGGGTGATGGTGAATATCAAGTCAGAAATGAGACACAGTGTGCACTTGGCAGAACTTTTTTGAGGTCGGTTTCCAGGAATGTAGCACCAAGATGAGGAAAAAGATGAAGGCTGATTGGCCTGTGAGGGTCCGTTGGAAAGTCAAAACAGCACAGGAGTCTAGATGAGAAACAGAACATCACCAGGAACCCAGAATCTCCTCCTATACCATCTGGTCTACCTTGCCCACATGGCGTCCGGCATTCTAATATCTAATGTGTGGCTAGAATCATCTATATGATTCACCTTTAAATCTAGCATAATAATGTCATATTTAGAGTTATTTAAGAAAGATAAGGCATGCCTTACATTTTGCCTATTTCCTGTTTCAGAATAGCTAATTAGATTTTCACCTTTCAAAACTGATTTAAATTTTGAAAAAATAAATCTGGGCACTTGAAAGCAAACGAAACTAAGCAACTAAAAGAAATTCTTAGAAATTTCTCTTTTGAATAATCTCTACTTGGCTTATGAACTCTATGGATTCAAAGGAGATTGATAAAACAAAAATATAAGGTGTGCATATAGAATAATGGGAAAGACTAGGAAAGGGAAATAGGGAAAATGAAAGACAATAATATTAGACTCAAACTGTTTCTTTTTACTTTTTAATTGAATGTGTATTAAATGACTCTAAACTGTCCCAATGTGTTAATGCTGCTTTGAGATTTAAGAACAAAACAAAACAAATTTTGCATTGTTTTTCAATTTCATTTTATGTCCTCTTACTGGAATCTCCAGCCTTTATACTACTCTGCAAAAAGTATTCTCATAAGTATAAAAAAAGGAATAAAATCCACAAACATCACGATAAACATAAAATCTACAATGGGAAGGCACTTTCTTCATACAAGCTTTAAAGCAAATATTTTAGAAAATTATTAGGAAAAATCTTTGCAGTTTCATTATAGAGGAAGCACCAGAATAAAAGGAGTCATCAAATTAAAATTACTTCATCTTCCAAACAACAAATCTAATAACCCACTCATATGTGTTTTAATAAAATTTACCCTCCCTCCTATCACAATATATTGTGTGGGGAATCGGTCCATTTGCATCCAAGGATTTTGCTGCTGGAATTATTCTCTCCCATCTGTACCTGCAAATTTTGCCCATCATGCTTTATGATTGTTCTTCAGTTTACAGACACACCCTGCAATATTTCTCAACTAAAAACAGAACCAAACAACAAGTAAACCACAGTTTTCCTCTGATGCCACCTGCTCTGGCCCCATCACTCTCTTGGTCTTTTTAGCTAACTCCACAAAACGTACTTGCCATTTCCTTGTCCTTCTCTTACATTCTGTCCTCAACAGACTCTCCACAACTGTTTTGAAAGACAGTCATTAATGAACTTCATCTTGCCACATAAGTTCAATCTTTTCCCAGCCCTACCTTTCTCTCTGAGCAGCACTGGGGAACACTGATCATCCTTTCCTTGAATTACTGCCCTTTATTCTCAGGTATCATACACTCTGGGTTTTCCTTTTGCACCAGTGTCTTAGCTCCTTGACTTAGCTCTGGCTGCTATAAAAAAATATCATGTATCTCTCACAATTCTAGAGGTTAGGGAGTATGGTGAGGTATAAGATTTGGTGTCTGGGGAGGGCCTGATTTCTGGCTTACGGGAGCTACCTTCTCACTGTGCTTTCACTTGGTGAACAGTTAGCTCTGATCGCTTCCTCTTCTCATGAGAACACTAAACCCATGACAGGGACCCCAGTCTCACGACCTCATCTAACTCTGATTATTAGCCAGGCATGGTGGCATGTGTTTATTGTCCTGGCTATGTGGGAGACTGAGGCAGGTGGGTAAGTTGAGCAATGAGGCTGCAGTGAGCTGTGACTGTGCCACTGAACTTCAGTTTGGGAAACAAAGCGAGACTCTTTCTCTTAAAAAAAAAAATTAAATTAAAAATAAAGGCCCGGCATGGTGGCTCACACCTGTAATCTCAACACTTGGGAGGCCGAGGTGGGTGGATTGCCTGAGCTCACAGGTTCCAGGGCATTGTGGCGGGTGCCTGTAGTTGCAGCTACCAGGGAGGCTGGGGCAAGAGAATCATTAGAGCCCAAGAGTGTGAGGTTGCTGTGAGATATGACACAATGGCACTCTACTAAGGGCGGCAAAGGGAGACTCTGTTTCAAAAAAATAAAAATAAACAAATCAAATTACCTCCAAAAGTCTCTGATACCAAATACAATCCTTTACCCTCCTGATGTTCTTAGAAGATACTAAGCTTTTCCCAGCTCCCAGATATTTACAAAACTTCTCCTGTCCCCTTTCCCATAATTTTCACAAGGCCTTCCCTCTCCTGTTTGGATGAAATGACACCTGCTCAGAGAGCCTTTCTCTGACCATTCTAACACATGCACTGTACACCTATCACTGTTTGTCATTATATTAGAACCCATTTTGTTTGTGTTGTCCCATCTTTCTCCTCCAGTAGCAGATAATTTCCTTAACAGCACAGGCATTTTTTTGATACCACAGCACTCCTATAGTCTAGAATAATGGCTGTCGATATTTGCTGACTGAGTTAATAGGAGAACTCATTGCGTTCCATCACAGCGATTCCTCATTTAATACTAAAGGTTCTGAAACAACTATTAATCGTGAGTATTAAAATGTGTCTCACCATAAACATTGCTATAGTTTAAATGTGTGTCCCTCAAAGTTTATGTGTTGGAAAGTTAATCCTCATTGCAACAGTGTTGAGAGGTGGAACATTTAAGAGGTGATTGAGTAATGAGATTTCTGGTTTCATGAATAGGCTAATTCCATAATCAAAGAAGTGGGTTATTTATTTCAGGACTGGTTTCCTAATAAAAGGATTAGCTCAGCTTCCTTGCAATTTCTCTTTCTCTTGTGCTCTCTTGCCCTGCCACCTTCTGCCATAGGATGACACAGCATAAAGTTCCTGGTCAGATGCTGGCAATATGCTCTTGGACATTCCAGCCTCCAAAACTAACAAAAATAAATCCCTGCCCTTTGTAAATTACGAAGTCCCTAGTATGCTGTTATAGCAACATGAAATAGACTAAGACAACATCTATACCACTATAGTTCACAGGAAGAAGGGAAACATACCCTTTTAAAGGACCCATGTATTTTGCTTTGTCCCTTACAAATATTAGACTTGTGAAAATTTAAAGAGATCAAAAACTTATTACACGTTTGTGTCCATTAGGATTTTTTGAGTTACCAAGATAATATTTCTTAAACTTGATACATACAAAAAAAATTCTTGAAAAATAAATGGAGCATTTTGCAATAACATTTGAAGGCTTTCGTTGCTGGCATCTCTGGATAATTCTCAGAGTGCAAGTTGCCTGAGAATCCTACTATTTCATCACGCAGTGCACATTCTGTCTCCCACTGGGCCTCAGTTTAGTGAGCTCTTTTTGATTAGAAGTTTCCTTTCATTCTGGTAAGATGAATGTTTAAGGATACATCAAAGTATACTTGCTCAGCTAAAGATTTTTTTTTACTAAAATAGTTAATGCAATACCTTTATCTCAATGAGCAAGACAAGATTTCAAAATAAGCATGCTGTTTTAAAATCATTCACTTCACTGTTAATTTTCTGAGGACGAACCAAGGTCATCTTTACTTTGGATGACAAAGGTTTATATTTCCTTAATATAAGTAAAATAAATCTGGACAATGCTTAGTTAGTTCCAAGGGCAGTTCAGCCATTTCCCTAAGGTCCTCCAAGGAAAATCAATACATTGCGGAACATTTCTGAAGGGTGTTACCATAGTAGAGAATAATTACAAATCATAATTCTTTATAACTGATAGGTATCATTTTTTTGGTGTTACATGTTTCAGTCATTGATCTATTCAATTAAAAACCTACTGAACACCAAAATACATGCCTAATACTGGGCATCAAGGATACCCAAAATGAACTAGATATGGTCCTTGCTCTTGAAAAACTCGAAGGCTGCGCAGAGAAATAGCCTTGCAACAATTCTCCATAATCTAACCTAATAACAACCATGACGAGAATAACAATAATAATAGTTCATATATTTTTCTGGATTATTTTTCTTCAATGTGCAGACACAGTTTGGGTGAATATGAACTCTGAGACTAAGTACCAAAGAAGAGTCAGAAAACTCTTTACACATAACGTGTCATTTTTCTTATGTAATGTTTCTTTGTAAAATTACAGGATCAAAACATAATTTTGAGTTGCCACTGGGATATATGAGAATTTTGGGGTTGCTAAAGCAATAGCTTTTAGAAAAGGTATGGTTGACTAAATTGGATATAAAATCAAAAAGATAAATTGTGGCCATGGCAGTGTTTGATTTTATAATGGAAGCAAATATGAACCAACAGAAATCTTTTAGATAGAAAAACATATAATTAGACATTTTTTAGAAGGCAAATCTGATGACAGTGAGAATATTATATAAAGAGATCAAAAGAACACTTACCAGGCTATTTTAGTTAAGAGATACTAAGAACCCAAACCAAAAGGTAGGATGGATCAATCAAAATAAAGGATGAAGCTTGGGAGATATTTCTGATATACTTAAATGGATTTCTGTCGTGTTTGGAAGGGAGGTTTTCAGAGAAAAAGTTAACAATGATTATAAGATTGGGACTTGGAAATATAGATAAATAATGTACTTAATTAAAGGGCTAGAATGTTCACTAAATATCTTTGAGAAGGAAGATAATTAGCTATTTGAGGGACATTCTGGGCTTGAAGCACTGGCGGACCCCTAGGTATCCCTCTCCTATCACTGCATATACTTCTATTAAAAATGCTACATGATATAGCAAAAGAGCAGAGAGATCTCAGCTAATGTAATACAATTACACTTCTAATAGTTTAAAATAGTTCTACCCATAAAGAACTTTGAATTTAAACATTGCATAAGTGATAATCATTGTTATTATTCAGACCATCTTTGAGGAACTCAAACTTCTAGGTCAGCATGACATTTCTTAAAACTTATTTGAACTCCTTGGCTGTTTAAATTCTCTTTGATTCAAGAATTTCATATCTTTGGCTTTATCTTATGAAGCCACATAGCTTGGTTATTAAAAGTGTTGCCTCTCAATTCAGACAAAATTAGAGTTTTAATCTTAACTTGACCAATACCTATGTAATCTTTGGAAAATTTCATAATGGAAGTAATTAGAACTATCCTATGTAACTTGTAGAAATAAATTAGCTGATTTAAGTAACTTTAAATAATGAACTTTATTTAAAGAACAGTGCCCAACACACAATTAAGTTCTAAGTGAATATTTATTCATACTGTAACAGCTAGTTTTAAGAAGGTAAAATTAACGTTATTTTCCTTTAATCAAACTCTATTTTTGTCTATCTTTTAAATATTTCTTTGTTGGGAGATATAATGGAGACCTTAATTAATTTGAAAATTACACATTAAGAAATTTCTAGTCAGGTAGATATAATCTCTGAAAAAAGAAAGAGCTGTAAATATTTCTGGTAAAAAAAAAACTAAAATATTTAGTATCTTCCCCATAAATGTTTTTTCAGGGGAGTAGCCTTCTTCTACTTCTTATGCCTCTGATGCCTGTTAATCCAGGATCAAGCCTTGGCCTTGGAGGTAAGACCATGACCCAATTCAGAATCTCTTTTCTAGTACAGGTAGAGATAGAAGTGGTTGGTTATTGTTTGCTGCTTTGTCCTAAGAGATGCTCTCAAAGTTTCTGTTGCTGTAATGTTAAAGCTGCCCTGACATCTGCCATTCTTAAGACCTCATACAATAGGGCGGTGTTTATGGCTCAAAGGAGTAGGATGCCAGCCCACATGCCGGAGGTGGCTGGTTCAAACCCAATAACTATGATTTTGGTGTTCTGAGCTATACAATAAAGACTTCATCCAATAACTATGATTTTGGTGTTCTGAGCTACACAATTTTTAACATAAATCCCTTTTTGTCCTCCTTTATTCTCTTTTATTATTTAAGTTAGTTGAAATTGGAATTTGTTGTTGATGAATAACCTAAGTCATATGGAAATCAGTATCATAGGGAGCTGGAGAAAATAAGACCCTCAGGAAAGAGGGAGTATTTAGAATTAGTTACCAACTTATCAAGCTCAGTTTGAGTGAATGGAATTGAAGTTTTTATGTGTATTTCTAGGTAGACAGAATTAGACCATTCTTCTGTGTTAATATCTAAGTTAATCAAGTTATTCTAGGTGGCTCTCTAACCTGACAACATTTTGGGACACTGAGCAATTGCTAAGGTAGAAGATGAGAGATTCTTTTACCAAAGAAACCAAGGTTGCTATATTAAAAAACAGTCTATATTTAAATATAAAACAAGGAAAACAAACTAAAATTTCATCTTATAGGACCTATATAAGACCGCAATGAAAGAATATCTCACTGCTTGCAACTGCTGTGGAGATTGATTATAGGAAGTTGGCATCTAGGAAAAACATAAAGAATGATTATACTGTTTAGGAGTACTAAGAACATTTAGAGAATCCCAAAGTCCCAAGCCCCTTTGAAAATATCTGCATTGTGCCTTTCTAGGGTTATTTTATTTATTTATTTGTTTTTCAGACAGGGCATCCCTCTGTCCCTCGGGTTGGAGTGCAGTGGCCTTGACACGGCTTATTTTAACCTGGAACTCTTGGGTTCAAATGATTCTCCTGCCTTAGCCATCTCAGTAGCTGGGACTATAAACATTCACCACCATGCCTGGCTAGTTTTTCTTTAATTTTTGAGGAGACAGGGTCACACTATGTTGCCCAGGCTGGTCTTGAATTCAGCACCTTCCAAAGTCCTGGGATTGTAGACAGGAGCTACCACATCAGGTTTGTTCTGTGCTTTATCTAACTGAAGAGAACGTGGTTCTCCTATAGAAAAAAAATAATTATTCTTCTCTTCATACCACGCGCATCATACTATTATTTACAAGGTAATATGCATTTAAACTTATAGAAACCTAGAATTGGTAAAACAGAATAAGAAAAGATAAAAATGAAAGAATTTCATCCAGAAGGATTTGCAGATGGTTTGAGGAACAGATTCTGGTTTATCACTGCCTTTGAGGGTGATTGCATGGATTACATGACTATTCCTGGTCTAGTAGGTGACCCTTCCATCTGAGATGGCAACAGGGACCCATCCTTATCTTACTTATCTGATTGTAAAGTGGGGATGCTAGGTACTGTGGTGTCAGGTAAATGTGGTGCACATAAAGGAGGCCAGGGTGGCCTTGGAAGGAGCATACACATTGCATGAGTGAGGTATTATTTCTCAAGTGCTTTGCAAGTATACTCCTTCCTCACCATCAACCACTGAAATCAAGGAAATGCCCCAGGTCAATTTATAAGAATTAGAAAACTTCTCTCCCAAATCACAGATGATACAGATGGCTCGGAAAATATGCAGACAATAGCAATAAGAGGGCAACTGGACTGGTATAGCCTCATTAATAGGAAGCCCCTAAGGACAAAAAGAAAATTCTCTGATTAGGCAAAAACTTCAATCATTACATTTTCTGGTCTACTTTGCTTAAAAGGAGTGATGACCCAGGGTCAGGATCTACACTAATTCATAAGTTGTGACTAATGGACTAGAAAATTAGGTTCTTGGAAGGCTTCGAATTGAAAGCTTGGAAAAGAAGCCTAGTCTTTCCTCTTCTTTCCACTACATGTGATTTGGGGAATAATTTTTACATAGTCCTTCATAAGTCTATAATACTCCCTAAAGTTATCGGATTTAGATCAAAGAAACCTCATGACATTGACCTTTGTAGGCTTTAGCTAGATATTATTTTAGATTCCCTCTCTTTGACAAGTCAGTGAATTTGTTTGCAATTATAAGTAGGTCAGTTTTATAGATAAGGGCATTTTTGGAAATGAATGCACACTATATGGGGAAAGGTGGTGTGAATGTGTTTGTATTGTGTGTAAATAAACACACAATAATAACAAAAATAAACTCTGTGTGTGTTGATTATTTGTCCATGTTCAGTTTTCTTGGGATGCCTCCTCAATTTGATTGTAGTAAAGTTAGCAGTTGTGGAATTCTGGCTCCAGTATGTAGGGTTGACAGATGACTGAGGCTAGCCTAATGTCTTACCTAGGATTTGGACTTCAATAGAAATACTCAGGAATGGAATGTCTTCAGTCATATGTAAAACAATGTAGGTCCTTATACAGAATGTTAGTAATCTTTTTTATATTGTTGTAATTCCTGGAGGTGCATGTTTTCTGCCTTTCCAAGAGTTGTTTAATGTTTTTTAATTTTCCTTTTGATTAGTTGCAATAATCACTCTTCCTACTCTAATTTAGAGGGAAGAGTAAAATCTGCAAAGAGTCTTTCAAGTCCTTATAAAAGCAGCTTAGATATTCTGTCATGAATATAAATAAAAATATGCATATTTTTAAATACATAAAGTAAATATTTCATTACAATGTGGCTATGATAAAGGAAGATGGTAATTATTTTAACTGAGTTATAAATAATAAACTCTTCAACTGTATTTAAATATTGAACACATACTAAATGTAACAGTGTGTGTCAGAGAAGGCAAACCCAACCAGTTTGATTTGCCTCTTCCTATGGTGAAGAATTAAGGGCATTGACAAGATAACCAGTGTTTTCCCATCTAATGTCTGGGATAGAAGAAATTCAAGTTGATAATTATCTTAATCTCTTATGTTTACCTAATATTTACAGCATCTACATCCATTTAGTATAATTTAACTGGGATGTTTTTTGGAATGAAGTTTGAAAAATTTACCCAATGTTTTCTTTTTTTTATTATTCATTTTTTTTTTAAAGACAGAGTCTCACTTTATCAACCTCAGTAGAGGGCCATGGCATTACAGATCACAACAACCTCTAATTCCTGGACTTAGGCAATTCTTTTGCCTCAGTTTCCTGAGTAGCTGGGACTACAGGTGCCCATCACAACACCAAGCTATTTTTTGTTGCAGTGTGGCTGGGGCCAGGTTTGAACCTACCCATTTAGGTTTGAACTTTGGTATATGGAGCCAGCACCCTACCCATTTAGCCACAGGTGCTGCCCTTACCCAATATTTTCATTAGTAGTACTATGAGAAGGGGTACAGTCCAATTGTGCCTGGATACTCAGAAATAATCTAGCAACAAGTGTGAAGTTCCTGGTATTAGAATGAACTGAGAGGCAGAACGAATCACCTTAATCCCAAATTGTCTTTACCTATAAATAGACCCTAAAAAAATCATAGCCCCTAGGTTAACCTGGCATTATGTCAATGCATTCAACAATTTCTCTAACAATCATTTACTGTACTTCATAGAAAAAAGACCTGCTATCAATGATGCTCTCTGAAACAGCCAACCACTTGGCTGTTACCATGGGGATATGGGGACAATAGGAAGAAATGTGAATTGTTTATATGTGGTATGCATTCAGTCCTTCCTATCCATTCCAGAAAATTCTTGTAAATAAAAACATATTAAAACGAAACTATATAAAGAACTACATTAAAATGGTTTTCAATTCACATTAAGAATTTCAAATATGCTTTGGAACTACTGACAAATTTGATAACACTCTATTGAAATTAGCTCTGAGATGTCAGGAATTGAATACATTACACAATGTACAATGATTTGTTTGACAGAGTACAAAATTAATAATCATATAGCAAAATCCCAACATTAATTAATAATTTAAATTTTTATAGTTGCCCTAGAGAAGAAATGTTATTAATGTATAGGTAAAATGTTAATGATAATAGAATCAGAATGTTTATTCTCTGAGTCAAAAGTACTAGCTGTGAAAATAGCAAAAAAAAATTCTTTATCTGTGTAGGGATATTAGTGATAATTTATATGATTAATGTATATAGAATACTAGGAACATTTCCACATGAGAAAATTCCACGGTATTATAGTCTTTTTCTCCACAAATTTAGGAACTTCATAAATTGACCAAAAGTACATAAAACTTTTTTTTTTTAGAGACAGAGTCTCACTTTGTCACCCTCAGTAGAGTGCTATAGTGTCACAACTCACAGCAAACTCAAGTTCTTGAGCTTAGGTGATTCTCTTTCCTCAGCATCCCAAGTAGCTGGGACTATAAGCACCCACCATGTCACTCAACTATTATTTTGTTGCAGTTTGGCTGGGGCCGGGTTTGAACCCGCCATCCTTAGTATGGCTGGCGCCCAACCCACTGAGCCACAGGTGCCACCCACATAAAACACTTTTAAAACACTTTTGGAATTCTGTTCTTTAACTTATGATGCAACACAGAAATGTTCACCACTTTAATATAACACCATTTTATTGGTTTCTTTACAACCCTGCATAGTGGTCTCTTTACACGCCATCTTAATAAATGCTCCCTGTTACACAATATTTACTATCCACCATTTTTCACCTCCTTGAAGCCCTTGACTAGGACTCGAGATAAAACTTCTTCCATAATTTAATCTGTCTTATTTTTCAAGGCTTTCTTTCCTCCTTTCTTTGCTCTTAAATATTTCCACTGTGAATTGAGAAACTCTGATTTCATGAATAAACTCCACAGCAAACTCATCCATTTCCTTTAATCCTGTAGTCTTGTGGATACAGATTTTGTTGTAGAACATTCATGAGGTAGTGATCATTCTCCTACACTACCCTAAAGTATGAGTAGGATTGGTGTATTTTTGGTACTCTATGCCTTTTCCAAGTTATTACTGCTAATTTTCCATGTACAAACAGCAGTCCAGTGTTCTCTGAGGCTTATTCCAGTTGGCTATGCAATCAGCTACCTTCCTTATACCTTTAATCCATGGTTCTTAACATTTTCCTTCCTCTTCACTGATAATTTCGTTGTCTTCTTTTTCTCGTCTTTGTCTTACTCTCCATTTAATTTCTACCATAACCACTGATTACATGGACAGTAATTAACTGTCCATGTAAAACCCCCACATAACACATAAGGTTCCCAGTTTCTTGACTGAAATACTCCTGAAGACAAATTTGCTCCTAAGCGGCCCCACTTGTGGCAGCCATACCCTAACTGGGTATGTTCTCATCCATATTCTTGGTCATCACTTAAGTTACTTTAACTCTTAAGTGATAGAAAAATACATTTTGATTTTAAAAAAAACTTCACCTATCACTGCCCTACTCAATGTGGGTCTGGTCAGAATTGTGTTACCTGGATAAGGAAGGGAATGTCATGTTATAAACAGAGGTGTCCCTCCAGGGCCCCAAATTAGGGAGTCTGTGAGATGGTTTCCATATTGAATAGCCCAGGCCTCTGTGCAGTCAGACACATTGGGTAAGGGGAATGTGGGTTGGTTTGCTAATGACCCCAGCACACCACTTCATTGGATCATCTACTTTACTTTCTAATCTCAAAGGGAGCCAATGACAATGTGGGGGTGTTACCATTTTCCTGATGCTCTGCAGCCTCTCCAACAATCCTTCCATGATTTTACACTAAGAAGTCAGTTAAATTCATCACACCAATAGAGGGACTTACTCTCCAGACACAGCTGGAGGCCTGCTCCATCCTCACTTTTTATTTCCCAAGACATATAGTGCCTGAGGAGTACTGTAACATCTTGGACTGATGCATGTAATTATAGCTGAAGTTTGGATAGGTAGATTTCTGTCTTTCTTGGATAAGATCAACCAGTATTCAACACAGTCCTTTAAAGGTTACCTTCTGTTTGCCAGAGTTTTCACAGAATTACTTCGGTCAGAAATCCTTTTAATTGCACCTCTATATCTATATCTAATCTGTATATTTAGATTTTTATACTTCTCTTCATTCTCATTGCTGTGAGTATAAAATAGACCACTGGTTTTATTAAAATTATTATAACAGATCCTTGACTTCTTTATGTATCTACAGATTGTTTCATGTGATTTCTGTGCTTACCTGCCTTTTTGCAGCACCTATTTCTCATGGCTATACCCCCATAAGATTACTATCAAATTCTGACATAAACTCTCTGTTACTTGTGCCTCATCTAACTTCTCCTCTTAAGTGTTCCTTCTGATATCCTCAACCAGCCCTTTATGTGTGCACCAGCACAGCAGGCAGTTACCTTATCCCAGCATGCATCTCATTAGTCCATAATTTCCTCTTCAGTTGCCTGTATCTTAAGATTCTTGAATTTCCAAGAGGAAAGGTGCATGGATATCTGGTTCCTTTCTATATCACCACAGCTAACACTACCTACATAAATAGATTTTTGATTAAGGAAATAATAAGTAAATAATTGAATAAATAAGAGCTGTGAATCATAAGGCTGAAATTTTCTATATGAATCCTTTTGGTTTTTTAGTTGGCTAATATGCAGCCATAGTCTTTACTCTAGTCATCGCTAGGACTCACACTTTCCAAAATCTACAGATCAAAAGGGAAGCCATGTGACTCTGAATTGGAAGATGGTCTGACCCTTCCATTATATCTCCTGTCATCACAAAAATAATAACTAAATTCTAATGGGAGGGGATGAATTCTCTGGTCAGATGAAAGTAAGTAAGTGTTGTTCAAAATTCACCGTGTATGGATTTAATGAAGAATTATAAGCCAATATTCTGCAGCACTAGATGCCCTGTTATAAAAACAGATACATTGTTATTTAAATTATTGCTATTTTAGGAGATTAATGAAAGCTCTGTCTAATATTATACATGAATAAACAACAAACATTCAATTGCTTTTGTGAAAGAACTATTAGAAAATTTTGTCTAAGCAACCTGCTGTTTAACCAATAAGAAAGTTGGTCTCCTGTGCCCATTATCCCTACCTTTCTATACTCCTTATGGATAATGATCTATCACTAAGTCTTGCTCTTAAATGCTCAGAATCTCCATATCTGTTGGGTTTTAACCTGCAACATACAAATATCCATATATTCTTTCTCTTGTAAATTAAAACCTTCCCTTCATCCTCCATTCCCTGTGTCATCTGATAAGCTTTCACGAAAGGGATATATCCCACATTCACATATGATCCCAGTTCTCTAGGGAAAATTTAAACTATTCATAATCTATTTTCTTTATAGTTATATTCTCTAAGAGAGTCTTCTGGTTTGTCATATATTTTAACCACTTTTCTCAGCTTTTCTTTGAGGTTTTTAATGATTCTTTTTGTGTTTTGTGACATTTTATTCCTCCAGCTCTTCTTTAAATATCAGTGTTTCCAGAGATCTGTCTTTTGTTCCCTGATCTTTTCTATGGTTCTCCACATTTCTTAGGGCTTCAGACAAGCATCCCTTCTCCTGACATCCTGACATGTCACTTGAGCTTTAGACTTGTACATTTACTTGAATATTTGTACATTTTTATTTGCAACCTTCCTGACAAATTTATTGGATGAGCTAAGCTCTATAGGGAAGAATTAGAAATAAGACACCATTTACCTCTTTTATTATCAAACAGTTTATAAAACTCATTCTTTCTTCTTCTTTCTTTCTTTTCTTTTCTTTTTTTTCTTTTTTTTTTTTTTGCAGAGACAGAGTGTCACTTTATTGCTTTATTGACACCTTTAGTAGAGTACAGTGGTATCACACAGCTCACAGCAACCTCCAGCTCTTGGGCTTAGGCGATTCTCTTGCCTCAGCCTCTTGAGTAGCTGGGATCACAGGTGCCCGCCACAACACCTGGCTATTTTTTTCTTGCAGTTTGGCTGGGGCCAGCGCCCTACCCACTGAGCCACAGGCACCACCCCTTTCCTCTTCTTTCAAGTCTGGACTATCAATTCTTTGGTTCCTTTCTGAGACAAGGACAAGTTTTGACTACAGGCATTTAAATTCATACCTTATCCAAATATCCTCTTTACCTGTCTGGCCCTCCTTTCCTGGTACATCTCAAGCTTGCAAGAGACAAGGTAGTGCAGAATGACACAACCCTCTAACTCAATGGTTATCAGACTTGAGCATGAATCAGAAACACCTGGAGCATTCGGTAAATAACTTTGTTTCTTACCTAAACTTCTCTCATTCATTAAGTCTGGTGGTATATGAGAATTTGCTTTCTAAGAAGTCCTTTGGTGATGCTGCCTCTGGTACTATAGTACTATACTTAGAAAACTACTTCCCACCAGGTACAATGGCTCCCACTTATAATTCTAGCACTCTGAGAGGCTGAGGTGGGAGTATAACTTGGTGTTGGAAGTTCAAGACTAGCCTGAGGAAAAGTGATACCTGGTCTCTACTAAAACTAGAAAACTTAGCCAAGGATAGTGGTGGGCACGTATGGTCCCAGCTACTAGCGAGACTGAGGCAGAAGGATTGCTGTAGCCCAGGAGTGCCCAAGCATTGTGGTGGGCATGTATGGTCCCAGCTACAGTGAGGCTGAGGCAGAAGGATTGCTTTAGCCCTAGTACATTGAATTGCTAGGACAACAGAGCAAGACCCTGTCTTATAAAAACAACTGGGATGGGATGGGATGGGATGGGAAGGGAAGAAAAGAGAAAAGAAAAGAAAAAGAAAATAACTTCTATAAACCACCCTTCACCAGCTAGCTTTTACCAGGTTGCTGCTGGGGGCAAAGAGCCCAAAGAGGTACTAAAATCCTCACTAGATTGGTAGACAATGAATTTGGTGTCAGTACCCTTAGGGTCACATAGAAATAAGTTTTGTTTCTTTTTCTTGTGGAGTTTCTGTGCATTCCTCAGTGATCTTCTCAATGGGACTTCCATCTGTAATTCCCTTGGGTGCGTCTACTTCTCTTTTTATCACCCCTGCAGCCTGCGTTCTGCAGGTACTTACCTGTCCAATAGGAATCATCTGTAACTTTCAGGACTTTTTAAAGTGACTCTAAGCTCACTAACTTCAGAATTCTCATGATGTCCAAAACACGTACCCCTACCATGCCTTCAGCAGAAATGCAGCCCACTCCACCATAGCCCTCACGAGTTCTGCTTTGGTATTTCAGACCTATATAACCAATGTGTTTTGCCTTTTGACTAGTTCTAAAGGAGTCAAATGCCAGACCCCAATACCCCTCAAGCTTAAAGGATTCATATCAGGCTCACCAAACTATTCCTTTGAAGCCCCCCATTCACTTTACATGATGTGATAAACTTCTTTATCCCCCTCCTCTACCAGGTAGGGAGAGCTAATGCCATAGCGTGCCAATAGTCATTTATTCCAAAGAAATTATCTTCTAAAATTATCACTCCCTTCCCTACATAATACCCAATTTCCCTCTATAACCACAATAACAACAAAGGGGAGAAATAAGTTCATCCTGGCAAAATCTTGTTCCGGTTTCTTAATGTGTCTTACAAAAGTGTTTGGAATGTTGCTTTAGGGAGTGGGGCTCCATGCAAATAATTGTTTTTGACCTTTGCAAAAAGACTGCAAAAATTCTAAGACAGAAACAGGCCATCGTGTATCCTGTCACACCTACTGTGTACTAGATTATGTGCTAGATTCTGATTTTTTAAAAGGACAAATAAAGTAGTTCTTGCTTTTGAAAGCTTTAAATTTAACAGATTTAAATCAATCTAAGTTAAATAAAATGTTAAAGGTGCGCTGATACAAATTTAGGGAATACCTAGACACAAAGAAAATAATGGGCAACTGGGCTATGGATTTATAACCAGCTATGGCTATGATAGACACGTTCAGATCACAAGGCCAAAACTAAACCCTCTCTTCTGGTTCTCAGATCTGCTGGTTCTACTGGGTTCTTTACCTCTAATAAAGATACCACCACACACTCTGTCACTTAAGGTAAAACCCATACTATTTTCCTCTCATTTTCTATAAATAATATGTCTTTAAAGACAAAATATTTGTTCTATCCTGTTACTTTTTCATTATGATCTGTTATCTGTGTCATATTAAGAAAGATTCTTTTCACCAGATATGAAATTTGAGCAAATACTTTGCAATCTCATGTTTCCCTGATCAATTCATTTTCTGTTAGAGCCAGAGTGAACTGTTTAAGTCCTATGTATAATCATCCCATTGACTCCTCATCACTTATATAAAAATCCCAGTCTCCTGACAGTGACATAAAAGAAGCGTGATGGCCTGACAGTTACTCACCACACGGATACTATCATGCTGCTTTTTTCTAATTCCATTCACACAATTTCATCCTTATAGAAAGTCCTCTCACATTAATGACATAATTTAGAACTAATAGGGCTATCTAACTGCCATGCTATCTAACTAACACCCCTGGGACACTCGGGTTGGGTTACCTTCTTACTCCCCTCCTGGGTCATGGCACAATGTGTAGTTTTTCAACACAGAACTTAACCACTGCCCACCTCAAAGTGAAAATCAAAGAAGCTATCTTTGTTATGAAGAAGGTGGTTAAAGTAAAATATCAAATAATTTGAAATACTGTGGATTCACAGAAATTTTAAGAAGTACCTCAAGATTCTATATACTCTTTGGCTGATTTCCCCAATGGCAACTTCTTGCAAAACTAAAATATAATATCGCAACCAGGATATGGACATGTGGACAACCTATGCATCTTATTTAGATGTTCCCAGTGTTACACGTACTGAGGTGCATGTGTATATGTCTGTGAATTTAGTTCTATGCCATTTTGTCAAATGTTTAAATGTATGTGTCTACCACCAAAGTCAAGATACAGAATGGTTTCACACCACAAGAGTCAAGTCTTGTGTTAGCCTGTTTATAATCACATCTATGCACTTTACACTCTTGTAAATAACTCCTAAATCCTATAAATAAATAATCTGTTCTTTATTTCTAAAATTATGCCAAATTATTTCAAAAATATTAATTAATTCATCATACAGTATATAACCGTTTTGAGTTTGCCTTTTTTTTTTTATAATTTTATTGAATCATAATTCTGTACATTGGTGCAATCATAGGGCACGATTCATATACATTCAGAAATGTTTTGATCATACTGTTACAGATAGCCTTCATGGCATTTTCTTGATCACTATATAAAGA
>CAUYON010059213.1:0-22586 GCA_963573935.1 Arctocebus calabarensis | reverse complement strand
GAGACAGAGCCTCAAGCTGTCATCCTAGATAGAGTGCTGTAGCATCACAGCTCACAGAACCTCTGATTCCTAGGCTCAAGCAAGTCTCTTGCCTCCGCCTCCCAAGTAGCTGGGACCACAGGCGCCCGCCACAACGCCTGGCCATTTTTTGGTCGCAGCCGTCATTGTTGTTTGGCAGGCCCCGGGCCGGATTTGAACCCACCAGCTCAGGTGCACGTGGCTGGTGCCTTAGCCCGTTGAGCCACAGGCGCCTAGCCACAATGTTTATGATTTTAAAGGATGAGTCCAGATCTATATCATAACGAATGAAAACTTTCTGGGTAATAAGGAAAATAAAATAGAAAACTACAATGCAAAAATTGTTTTTATTAAATGTATGTATGTAAGCAACTTACACTAATTTTAGGAATACTGTCAAGACCCCGTTAGTGGGAAGAAGACAGGAACAATTCCCTCGACAAAAACTGAGTATTTCTGTGTTAGGTATTGGTGTTACAGTGGTAAACAAACGGAATGTGGTTTGTGGCCTTTTGGAGCTTAGTCTGTGAAGAAGGGACATATTAAATACGGACATAAATAAGTTCTGTGAAGGAAAAATTTGCAGTAGAAGATGTAAATAATAAACATGGGAACTTACTCAGTATCATTAATAATTGTTAAATGCATTAGACACTTATTTAATAATAATCTGTAAAGACATAGATTGCCAGTGTTGGAATGCCTGTCTGGAATATAGATACCTTGCTATATTGCTAGTGATACAAATTGGAAACATCCCTTTGAAGGGTAAGTGGCCATGTATAGCAAAGTTAAAATTTGACTGAGCAATCAAACTCTTGGTAATTTTTCTTAAGGAAATTGGGTCAAAAGTAAAAATTGATACATGCAGAAAGCCTTTTTTCCTTTTAAATTGAGACAGGGTCTGTCTCCATTGCGTAGGCTAGAGTGCAGTAGCATCATCACAGCTTACTGCAACCTCAAGTTGCTGGGCTTAAGTGATCCTCCTGAGTAGCTGGAGGACGTGTGTCCCACCGTGTCCAGCACAAAGACTTTAATATCTATTACCAACCAGAAAAATCTAGTTTTATATCTACTCTGTGGAGTCTTTTCTGCTCACTAGAAAATCAAGTCTATGTAATAGTTTTATGACAAATGTTTATGGAGGAGAAATACAACAGAATTGTACACATTGTAATTTTAGTTACAGTGTAAACTGTGTAAAAGGAGCAGTATTTGGAACGTAACAAGAAATAAAAACATTAGTGTTAACTGGTAGAATTATAGGTAAAATTTGTTTATTTAAAATAAAGTTTTTAGTTTTGAATTTAATGTCAGAATTTTCCCTCTCTTTCAGGTCTTCTTGCCTGGCTTTCTGTCCAGCAATCTTTATTATAAATATTTGAATGATCTCATCCATTCAGTCCGAGGGGATGAATTTCTGGGAGGGAATGTTTCACTGGCTGCTCATGGCTCTGTTGGCCCTCCTGATGAGGCTAATGCAGGAGGTTCTGATACCTCCACTTCTCAGGTATTGACTGATTTGCATCTGCCATTTGAAAGAAAGGGATACAAATCCTTTCAGTGCCAGTAGTAAGTCCTGCTTTTAAGTTTTAAGTTGTAGGAACAAAAGAGAAATAAAATTAGCTTACATGCCATCTATTATAATTCAAGTATTTATGATATTAATATGCCGTATTGTAAACTATTATGCTGCTTCATTCAGACCATTCGTTATTGTGCTTGACAGTGCCTGTTTTCTTTTATGAAATTACATTTATAGCCTTTGAAGAGCTCTTTGTGTAATTATTTGAGAAATTTTTTTTTTTTTTTTACTGACGCTGGCATCCTTTAATTACTTTGGGTTTTTTTTTGAGACAGTCAAAAAAAAAACTATGTCACCCTCGGTACAGTGATGTGGCGTCACAGCTCACAGCAACCTCAAACTCTTGGGCTTGAGTGATTCTCTTGCCTCAGCCTCCCAAGTACCTGGGACTACAGGGACCCACCACAACGCCCTGCTGTTTTTTTGTTGCAGTTGTCATTGTTGTTTTAGCTGGCCCGGGCCGGGTTCGTATCTATCAGCGTTGGTGCATGTGCCTGGCGCCCTACCTGCTGAGCTATGGGCACTGTCTAATTACTTTCTTGAGCAGCAAAACACTGTGAAATTTAATTTAAAACCCAGTAAAACAGTATTTTTGAAAGGAGTCAGTTATGCATCATTTTTTAAATCAACTGAGGGTGGACCTGGTTCTCACATATCTGAACAGAATGATGTATGTTTTTTAAAATTCTTTTTCTTTTCTTTCTTTTTTTTTTTTTTAATGTAATCAAAGCAGAAGCTCATCTTTTTACCATAAAAGAATCTTGGTACTCTGTTGACTAATTACACTGACAAAAACAACATCAGTATTATGAACTAATGTTAACCTATATGCCACTGCAAACCTAGCATAGCTATTCATGCTTCTAGTATTGTCCTTTGCCCCTCCCTTTTGGACAAATATCAACACTTTGGGCTGGGGCATTGAATAGTAGGTACTATCTTTCCTTTCAAATCCAACAGTTAAATCATGGGTAAGACTATTAAAAGACACTCTCAGAAACTACCTTGACGGGTACAGCATTAACAAACGTGATTCTAAGAACTGTTACCCATTCTGTATGTGTGTCTTACTGTAGTGTGTCCTTTCTGCAGCTAGCACACATAGACCAGAAGGATGTGTTACTGGAGTACCTGGCCCAGTGGCATAACTATACCCATAATCCTTGCAGAGCCTTGCAAGAATGACTCCCTCCTTATTTAATGGAATTTAAAGTTGAATAAAGTCCTCTTTGAATTTCCTTACTAGTGGCTGTTTGGGAGATGACATACAGTTTCACACTAAATGGCTTTTCTGTGCTTAAAAAAAGTCTACAGGAATCACAAATGATAAACCATTAGATGCCTCTGATGTGAATAAGCAACAAGCCTAACAACCAAGTGTGAAACCACTGATGTTTTGTATGTTATGTGAAGAAACATTTAGAAAATTGTAATTACTTCCTTTAAAATGCTTTTTTATTTCACTCAAAGCCTTTTGATTTCATTTTGAACTACAGTGCCACATTTTACATTTCCTTAACCTTTTTTGTTTTTTCAGAGTCCTTTCATACATCAAATCTTATTTGTTTCACCTCAAAATCCAATGAAATGGGATACCCTCAAGAGAGATCTGGGGAAGCATTAAGACATTAATTAATTTTATTAAAGTCAAACAGTTAACTATTAGGACCATAAATATTTCCTATCTAGTGTTTTTTTCACTATAACCTTAATAATATATAGCATAATAATTTTCTCATCATTACTAAAAACAACCCTACGAATATTTTGATACTGAGCCTTGCTTGGATACATTTTTTTTTAGTTTATAAGATAGCAGTATAGTATTGCCCTCAGCAGGCTCTCAGTGCCTTATCTTCCTATTAAGTTTACGTACGAGGCGACCTGCTGAGTATGGCCACTATTTATACATATATATATATAGGCTGTAATGTCTTGTTTTTGTTTAGATACTTAAAAGGTCTAGTGCTAATCATAAAATATATTCTATCTTTTTTATTGGAGTATCCTATACCTACAGAAAACTGCACATAACTATATGCACCTTTAGGAATTTTCACAAACACCACGCGACAGAGCAAGACCCTGTCTCAAAATTTAAAAAAAAATTTCTCACAAAACTCACCCATGTAACCAGCATCCAGGTGGAGAAACGCCACAATATCAGCTTGCCGGAGTCCTCCTAGGCTTCCTTCTTAACAGCTGTCTTTCTCCCCCACAGGGGCTACTATCATGACTTTTGATGTCTTTGATAAGCATCACCTGTTCATTACCTGTGCTTGTCATTTTATAAATGAAATCATATTATATATGTGCATTCTTTTTTGGAACATATTTTCCCTCCAAAAAAGAAACCTCATTTACTTTAACTCCAGATCCCCACTCCTCCAGCCCTAGGTAACCACTAATCTGAGTTTTTTGTTTGTTTATTTGTGTGTTTGTCTCTGTGGAAACAGTAGATTTTCTGTGATGGACATTTCGTATAAATGGAACCCTAAAATATGTGGTCTATTGTGATTTCTTTCAGTCAGCATCATGTCTTTAAGACTCACATATGATTAACAAGTACCAGAACTTGATTCCTCTTTATGGCCAAATAATCCCATTATAATGACATGCCACATTTTATCTGTTGCTCATGGGCATTTGAGTTGTTCCCTTCTTTCTGCTATTATAAATGGTGCAGCTGTGAACATTTTGTACAACTTTTTTGTGTAGATGTATGTTTTCATTTTTCTTTTTCTATATACCCAGCAGTAGAATTGCTGGGTCAGGTAATAACTATGTTTAACTTTTTGAAAAATGGCCAGTTTTCCAAAATAGCTGCACTATTTGTAATCCCACCAGCAGTATATAAGGTTTACAGTTTCTCCACATCTCACCAGAATTCCCTGTCTTTTTGATTATAGCATCCTAGTAGGTATAAAGTTCTATCTCATTGTGGTTTTTATTGTATTTCCCTGATGGCTAATGATATCATGCACTTTTTATGTGCTTACTGGTTTTGTCTACCTGTAGAGAAATGTTTATTCAAATCCTTTGCCCATTTTTAAATTGGGTTATCTTTTTATTATGAGTTTTATTACAGTAATTCTTTATGTATTTTAGATAGATGTCCCTTATGAAACATATCATAAATATTTCTCCATCCTGTGAATTATCTTTTCACTATTGATAATGTCCCTTAAACTGCAGAAATTTTTAATTTTGACAAAGTCCAATTTATCTATTATTTTGTTGTTGCTTGTGATGTCATGTCTAAGAAACCATTACCAAATCCCTATCATTAAGTTAAATTTCCATATCTTCTATGTGTTTTTATAATTTTATCTTGTACATTTGGGCTTATGGCCTATTTTGGATTAATTTTTATGTATAGTATGAGGTAGATATCCAACTTGATTCTTTAGCATGTAGATATTTTGGTCTAGCACCACTTGTTGAAAGGATTTATTGTTTTCCCATGAATAGCTTGGCATTCTTGTTGAAAATCAGTGTGAGGGTGTATTTCTGTATTTTGAGTTCTGTCCCATTGATCTATATGTCTATCCCTATGTCAGTACCATGCTATCTTGATTATTGTTGCTTTGTAGTAAATTTTAAAATCAGGAAATGTAAGTCTTCCAACTTAGTTCTTTTTCAAGATTATTTTTGCTATCCAGGGGTCTCTAAGTATCCATTTGAATTTTAGAGTCAATTGTCAATTTCTATAAGGAAATCTGCTGGGATTCTAATAGGGATTGTCTTAACTCTGTGGGTTACTTTGAAGAGTATTATCATCTTTTATCATTTTTATAATATTAAATTTTTTGACCTGTGAACGTGGGTATCTTTTCATTTATTCAAATTTAATTTCTTTCAACAGTGTTTTGTAGTTTTCAGAGTATGTTTTGTATTTCTTAAATTTATTCCTAAATTTTTTTGTTTTTATTCTCATTTCTAAGTCTTTTTTTTTCTTTTGAGACATAGTCTCACTTTGTAGACTCCATAGACTGTCATGGTAGAGTGCTGTGGTGTTTTAGCTCACAGCAACCTCAAACTCGTGGGCTCAAAGCAATCCTCTTGCGTCTAGTTAAGCTGGTCTCAGACTCCTGATCTCAGGCGGTCCACCTGCCTCGGTCTCCCAGAGTGCTAGGATTACAGGCATGAGCCACCATGCCTGGCCCTTTTCTAAGTATTTTTTGATGTTGTTATAAATAGAATTGTTTTCTTAATTTCATATTCAAATTGTCCATTGTAAGAATGTAGAAATAACAATTTTTTTATCGAGGTAAAATTCACTTAACGTAAATTTAACCATTTTAAATTGTATAATCCAGTGGCATTTAGCATCTCTACAGCGTTGTGCACCCATTATCATTATCTAGTTGCAGACATTTTCATCTTCCCAAAGAAAAACCTAAGGCCCATCAAGCAGTCACTCCCCCACCACTCTCACTTCCTGTCTCTTCCTCACAACCTCTAACCTCCTTTTCTCTTTATGGATTTGCCTCTCCTGGGTGGTTCATATTGATGGAATCGTACAGTATGTGATGTTTTTGTGTGTGGCCTCGCTAAGCATAATGTTTTTGTGGTTCATCCATGTTGTAGCAGGAATCAGTATTTCTGGGGGGTTTTGTGAATGAATAATATTTGTATCACATTTTTTTCATCTTTTGAGTAGTCCCTGCCTTTTGACTATTTTGAATGGTGCTGCTGTGATCACTTGGGTACAAGTTTTTGAATACCTGTTTTCAGTTCTTTGGGGTATGTACCTAAGAATGGAAATGCTAGGTCATAGGTTAATTCTATGTTTAAATGTTTGAGAAATTGCCCAACTGTTTTCTACGGCATCTATACCATTTTGCATCCTCATCGTCAGTATACAAGACTTCCAGTTTCTCTACATCCTTGCCAACACTTGTTATTTTCTATATTGATGATGATAGCTATCCTAATGGGTATGTAGTAGCATCTCTTTATGGTTTTGGTTTGTATTTCCATGATGACTAATGATACTTAATGTCTTTGCATGTGCTTGTTAACTATTTATATAAACATTTTTGGAGAAATATCTATTAAATCATTTGCCCATTTAAAAAGATGGATTGTCTGTTGTTGAGTTGTAAGAGGTTTTTTATCTGGATAATAGATCCTAATTAGATAAATGGTTGGCATATGTGGTCTCCAGTTCTGTAGGTTGCTTTTCACTTTCTTAGAAGTGTCCTTTGAACTTCAAAAGTTTTTAATTTTGATGAATTTATCTACTGTACTTTTGTTGTATGCACTTTTGTGTTATGTCTAAGAACCGTTGCAAATGTAAGGTCTTAAAGGTTTACAGATCCCTGTTTTCTCCTAAGAGTTTTTGGTCTTTGATCCATTTTTACTTTTGCATATTGTATAAATAGAGGTTCAACTTCATTATTATGGGGCTATTCAGTTGTCCCACCTCTATTTGTTAAAAAAGAACTCTTCTTTCATTGTTGAATCATCTTGGTATCCTTCTCAAAAATCAATTGACCATAGATGTATGGATTTATTTCTGGGCTCTCATTTCTATTCCATTGGTTTATATGTCCTTGGGTCAGTACCACATTGTTTTGATCACTACAGTTTTAAGTTTTGAAATTAGGAAGTGTGTGTCCTCCAACATTATTATTGTTATTTTTAATTTTCAGGACTGTTTTGTCTATCTGGGTTCCTTGCAATTCCATATGAACTTTAGGGTCAGCTTTTTTATTTTGATCAGGATTGCCTTGAATCTATAGATTGGGGGAATATTTCTGTTTTTTAAATATTAAGTCTTCTAGCTCATAAACACAGGATACATTCTCATTTGTTTGTGTTTTTTTCTCATTACTTTCAGCAACATTTTGTAATTTCCAGTGTACAAGTTTTGCACCTTCTTGGGTCATTTATTCCTAAGTATTTTACATTTTGTGTTTTATAAATAAAATTATAAATTTCATTCTTAGAGTTGTTCATTGTGCATACAGTACAACTAATTTTATATGTTGTACCTTCAACTTTGTTAAACTTGTTTCTTAGTTCTAATAGTTTTCTTGTGGCTTCTTTAAGGTTTTTTATATATGTAAGATTGTGTCATCTATGAGTAGAGATCTTTTTTCCTATCCTCTTTGGATTCCTTTTATTTCCTTTTCTTGCCTAGTTACTCTGGCTAGAACTCCCAGTATGATATTGAATAGAAGAGGCAAAAGCAGACACTTTGTGTCTCACAGAGAAAGCTTTCAGTTTTCATCATTTAATACGATGGTAAATGTGGGCTTTTAATAATGCTCTTTATCAAGTTTAGGAAATTCCCCCCATTTCTAATTTTTTTTTTTTTTTGAGACAGAGTCTCACTATGTCATCCTTAGTAGAGTGCTGTGGCGTCACAGCTCACAGCAACCTCAAATTCTTGGGCTTAAGTGATTTGCTTGCCTCAGCCTCCCAAGTAGCTGGGACTACAGGCTCCCGCTACAACACCCAGCTATTTTTTTTGTTGTTGCAGTTGTCATTGTTATTTAGCAGGCCCAAGCCAGGTTCAAACCCACCAGCCTCCGTGTATGTGGCCAATGCCGTAGTCACTGAGCTATGGGCGCCCAGCCTATTTCTAATTTTTTTAGTGAGTTGTTTTTTTTTTTAATCATGAAAGAGTATTGGATTTTGTTAAATGTTCTTTCTGTATCAAAATGATCTTATAGGTTTTGGGTTTTATTTTATAGATATTTATTCAATTGATCTGAGTTACATTAATTGATTTTCAGATGTTATTAAACCAGCCTTCCATTCCTGAGATAAACCCCACTTGGTCATGGTGTATAATCCTTTCTCTCTTTTCTTTTTCTTTTTCTGGAGGGAGAGGGAGATAGTGTCTTTTTCTCTGTGACCCTGGCTAGAGTGCAGTGACATCATTATAGCTCACTGCAACCTCAAACTCCTGAGCTCTAGATCCTACTTCCTCAGACTCCTGGTACCTGGAACTATACCTGCACGCCACCATGCCCAGTTAATTTTTCTATTTTTTTTTTGTAGAGACAGAATCTTGTTCTTGGTCTTAGCATTCCTGCCTTGGCTTCCCAGAGTACTGGGATTATAGGCATGAGCCTCTGTGCCTGGTCCTGTAATCTTCTCTGTCTGCTGTTGGATTCAGTTTTCTAGTATTTTATTCAGGATTTTGTATCTATACTCATAAGATAATACTTTAACTCTGTCAATAATCAATTAACCATAAATGTGAGGGTGTATTATGATTATCAATTCTATTCCATTGCTCTGTATGTTTGTCCTTATGCCAGTACTATACTGTTTTTTTCTTTTCCTTTTCTTTTTTTTTTTTTAGGGCCAGAGTCTCACTTTGTCACCCCTATAGAGTGCTGTAGTGTCACAGCTCACAGCAACCTCCACCTCTTGGGCTTAGGTGATTCTCTTGCCTCAGCCTCCCAAGTAGCTGGGAACTGCAGATGCCCACCACAACGCCCGGCTATTTTTTGTTGCAGTTTGGTCGGGACTGGTTTCGAACTCACCACCCTTGGTATATGGGACTGGTGCCCTACCCACTGAGCCACAGGCGCCGTCCGTACTATACTGTTTTTTGATTGCTATTGCTTTATAGTAATCAGCAAGTGATAGGGAAGTTTTGGTATTTGAATGGCCTCATAGAATTAGTTTGTATTTATTCTGTTGCCTCTTCCTTTTTGATTTAACTATGTGTCCTGGAGATTGCTCCTTCTCAGCACATCAAGCGACCCCTTTTCCCCTCACCACATAGAGTGTTCTGTAAGTGGCTATACAAGTATTTTATTTATTTATCCTGTCTCTTAGTCATGGACATTAAGCTTATTGCTGTCTTGTACTATTTTAAAGAGTGCTACGGTAAATAATCTTGTATATAAGCATTTTGCATAAGTGTGAAGTCTATCTGTAATTGAATTTTTAGAAATGGAATTTCTGGGTCAACTCATGGCTATCCATTTCATAAGAGTACCATTTCTGACTTGTTTTTCTTGTGGGGATAGGGAATAGGAGGTAGAATGCTGGAGGGAAACTTCCTCTCCTCAGCTACCTAGTCATTTTAAAAAGATTTTTTTAGCTTTATTGTCACACTGCCTCACTGAGAATCAGAAACATTCACATTTGGCATTTAAAGTTAGACAACTTATGGATGGATGAGAGTTTTTCACACTGGGAAAATAATGCCCATGAGTGTTGTTAGAACTTATATCATTAAGAAAACGTGTGGCATACAAATGTGTATCTTATACATTTTAATATTATGCTTTCCTCTTGTGATTATGGTTTGAAGTTACATTTCAAAATCATTTCTGTTAAGCATCACAGTAGTAACGGAGTTGAATGAAAATTACATGAATTTCAAATACTAAAGAAAATTTTGTTCAAATCTATCATATTCCAGACTCAGGACTGATTTGTTTCCTGAATCATAATGCTACTAATTTTACAATTTTTTTTGTAGTCCAGTGTAAAAAAAGCCAGTATTAAAATACTGAAAAATTTTGATGAAGTGATAATTGTGGATGCTGCAAGTCTGGATCCAGAATCTCTGTATCAACGGACATATGCAGGGTAAGCTTAGTTCACATGTCTAGAGTTTTGACAAGTATAAAGAATTTTGCATTTTTTAAAGTTTAACTAAATTTTTTCTAATCTATTCTTAAATGCCCAGCACTTTGACTTATAGTGGGCAGTATGTAGTGGTGGTTAAGAGTGAGGCTCTGGAGTGACTTCTTGGGTTTTAATTTTGGCTCTACCAGTTTCGGCGAGCTGCTTACCCTGTCGGTGTCTCAGGCTTTTCTTTTCTTTTCTTTTCTTTTTCTTTTTTTTTTTTTTTGAGACAGAATCTCAAGCTATCGACCTGGGTAGAATGCCATGGTGTCACAGTTCACAGTAACTGCAAACTGTTGGACTTAAGCGATTATCTTGCCTCAGGCACCCACCATAACAACTGTTTTTTTGTTGTAGTTGTCGTTGTTTACCAGCCCTGGTGTATATAGCTGGCTCCCTAACTACTGAGCTACAGGCACTGAGTCTGTCTCAGGCTTTTCATCTGTGAAATAATGTTACTACTTCATGAGGTTATTGAGGTATTAATAATTAGATGAGATAATATACAAAACATGAGAAAATATACAAAAACATGACCTGATGCCTAGTAAGTACTCTATGAATTTCACTGCCATCATTATTTCACCACCATATACGAGATTGATGAGTAGTGTTGTTATATTTTAGGCAGTCTCTTAGACTTACTCAGCTATTTCAAAGTGTTAGTCTAAAAAATAAATAGCTTGGTGCCCATAGCTAAGTGGTTAGAGTGCTGGCCACATGTACTGATGCTGGCGGGTACCAGGGTCTGCTAAAACAACAATGACATTAGCTGCGTGTTGTGGCAGGGCCTACAGTAGTCCCAGCTATTTGGGAAACTGAGGCAAGAGAATCACATTAGCCCAAGAGTTTGAGGTTGCTGTGAGCTGTGACACCACAGCACTCTACTAAGGATGATATAGTGAGACTCTATTAAAAAAAAAAAAAAATTAATAAAGTAAAAACATGCCAGCATTGTTTATTGTGAGCTATATAACCAGTACTTGGAAAATGGGATGAAGTTATTGCTTTGTATTTAAGAATTAACTTGATGTTTTATTTTATCCTTTTTATACTAAAAAGGTAGTGATAAATATGATATGCTACTTACTGAAATTTACCACAGATGAAGTCATAAAAGCTCTTCTGCTTCCATAAAGATGCCTTGATTGGCAAGTAAACCTGTGCAAAGGCTTGTTTACCTCACCGTGTGCTCCATCCCAGTCCTGGCAGTACCATGAAAACTGGAGAGTCCTTGGAAAGAAATGAAGGGTGGTTTGATGAGCTGTCTTTGGAAAGCACACTTTAGCTTATCAGCCTTAGGGTGATCTTATTTCTCCTTTCAGAAAATGGTAGACAAGGCCGGGTGCAGGATTACTCCTGTAATCCTAGCACTCTGGGAGGCTGAGGCAGATAGATTACTTGAATTCAGAAGTTCTATACTGGTCTGAGCAAGAGCAAGACCCTGTCTACTAAAAATAGAGAAACTAGCCATGTGTTATGGTGGCACCTATTGTCCCAGCACTCTGGAGGCTGAGGCAGGAGGATCTCTCGAGCCCAAGAGATTATTACTGTGAGCTATGATGATGCCACGGCACTCTACTCGGGGTGACATAGTGAGACCCTTTCTCAAAAAATTAAAAAAAGAAAAAGAAAATGATAGACAGAAAGCCCAATTGAGTTAATTCCCAAATGTGATATTTATTCTTAAGGAGTGTTCATTTATATAAAACTTTACATGAGAAGTATCAGTTGTGAAATGTTTAACTTCTATAGAGTTCTTATATGCAAAGTAAATATATATTTTTAATTTATAAAATTGGTCAGAAAAGAGAAATGATTTTTCTTGTCTTTAAAGATGGTTTTTGGCATTTGTTTTAATTTTATGGTTTTAGCATCTTCCCAAAATTTATCCTAAGGCAAATATATTTTTTAGCAGTTGGTGTATTTGGTACCTATATATGAAATGAGGATTTATTAGGAAGGATATCTGTAAAATAACATCTACTTTGCTTGAAATCAAATAATATATAGATGCCACAAATATTTTAACTTTTAATTGCTAACAAATTATTCTTACAAAAATTAAATTTATAGATAAGTTGAATATCCTCTTTGAGCCTACACCAAATGCATGTTTTCTCCCCCCTTCCTGGTTAGGGCCATTGCTGTTACATTAGGCATTTTTGTTGGCTTGTTTTTCTGTAATTGATGTTACAGCCTATTCTGTATCTTATGCTTTCATTTACAGTGAGTTGTCCAACTAACTTTCATTTACAGTGAGTTGTCTACCTTTAAATAATATGAACTGTGCTGCAGTGTTTCATATATAATATTAATTATAACTCATAAGTGTAGTAACATGTTTCATAGTGTGTTGTGTCTGTCACTCTTTAGCCATTTTGGTATTAACGAGTATTTATTTGCAGTTTTTCCCTGTTATACACAGTGTTACAAAAGACCTTCTTTTATATGCTTTTTTTTTCAAGATAAGGCCTTGCTTTGTCACCTGGGCTGTACTGCAGTGGCATCATCACAGCTCACAGCAACCTCAAACTGTTGGGCTCAAATGATCCTCTTGCCTCAGCCTCCTGAGTAAGACTATAGGTGTGCACCACCACTACGCCTTACTAATTTTTCTATTATTTTTTTTTTTTAATAGATGCAGGGTCTTGCTCTTGCTCAGTCTGGTCTTGAACTCCTGGCTCCAGCAGTCCTTCCACCTCGGTCTCCCAGAGTGCTGGGATTATGATCCACTGTGCCTGACCCTATATACTTTGTTATACCAAGAAGCAGATTTAAAATTTTGATAGAGCTTACCAAGTTACCTTAAAAAGTATCTGTATCATTTTACATTCTTGTCAGTAGGATGCTAATTTTCTCTACATCCTTGTCAACACTAAATAATGTCAAACTTTCATGCCAGGCATGGTGGCTCATGCCTGTATTTCAGCACTTTGGGAGGCCAAAACAGGAAGATCACTTGAGGCCAGGAGTTCAAGACCAGACTAGGCAACATAGCAAGACTCCAGCTCTACAAAAATTTTAAAACTTAGCCAGGCATGGCGTCATGAGCCTGTACTCTTAGCTACGTGGGAGGCTGAAGCAGGAGAATTGCTAGAGCCCAAAAGTCCAAGGCTGCAGTGAGTTATGATCTGGCCATTATATTCCAGCCTGGGTATCAAAGTGAGATCCTGTCTCAACAAAAAAGAACTCTGAATTTTTTTCCTTTGGTCTTGGGTTATTTCTAATGAAATTGAGCTTATTTTACAATGTTTGTTCATTATTTATGTTTATATCTGTGGATTGTCTATCTTCTTCCCAAGTTTTACTGCTGGATGATTTATTAGTGACGTTAGAGTTTTGTTGCTAGTTATTAATCATTGGTAAAATAATCTTATATAAGAATAAAATACCATAATAAGACTGCATCTATTTTCTTCCCTTTTTAAACTTTCCTCTCTGTTATTATAGTGTGTGTGTGTATTTGTATATATTTAAAATATAGTTTTATGATACATTTTGATCATTATTAGAACAAGTTCTTTTTTTTTTTCTTCTTTTACAAAGTTGTGGCCATTCTTGTACCTGTTCTGTGTAAATTTTAAAATTGTGAATGACCTATTAACTCATTACATTTCATAATCCTTTTTCAGATTTTGTTTGGAATTACTTTGAATTGCAGATTATTTTGCTTTCTGTGGAGTAAGGTTCTATTTCAAATAAGCCCCACCTTAAATAAAATGGGATAGGCTGGGCGGCTGTAATCCTAGCACTCTGGGAGGCCGAGACAGGTGGATTGCCTGAGCTCATGAGTTCGAGATCAGCCTGAGCCATAGTGAGACTTTGTCTCTAAAAATAGCCAGATGGCTCGGTGCCCTTAGCTCAGTGAGTAGGGTGCCGACCACATACACCGAGGCTGGTGGGTTCTTTCCCAGCCCCAGCCTGCTAAACAACGACAGTGGCAACCACAATAATAGCCAGGTGTTGTTTTGTGTGGTGGGTGCCTGTCGTCCCAGCTACTTGGGAGTCTGAGGCAAGAAAATCGCATGAGCCCAAGAATTTGAGGTTGCTGTGAGCTCTTTGAAGGGTGACATAGTGAGACTCTGTCTCAAAAAAAAAAAAAAAAAGAAAAGAAAAGAAAACAATTGAATAACAGAGGATAGCTATAAATTGTATTTCTAGCTTTCTAGATTTAAAGATGCTTAAAACTGATTTTTTTTCTTCTAAATTTTAAACTGGTTGTTAGAAATTATATTCTTCTTTTCATTCTTATTTAGGAAGATGACATTTGGAAGAGTTAGTGACTTGGGACAGTTCATCCGGGAATCTGAACCTGAACCTGATGTAAAGAAATCAAAAGGTTTGTGGTGTTTCTACATTCTGTATTTAGCCTTTACTTACATTATTCATTGACTGTAAGTAAAAGACCATTTAAGATTAAAACTGTTTATCTTGTGAAATAACTACCATATCTTTCACTCTGTTTTTTTTTTTTTTAAGTTTTTTAAAAATTTCAGAATATTGGTGGAGCAGTGCCCATAGCTCAGTGGGTAGAGTGCTGGCCACATATACCCAGGCTAGCAGGTTCGAACCCTGCCGAGGCCAGCTAAACAACAATGACAACTGCAACAAAAAAATAGCCGGGCGCCTGTAGTCCCAGCTACTTGGGAGGCTGAGGCAAGAGAATCACTTAAACCCAAGAGTTTGAGGTTGCTGTGAGCTATGACACCACTGTACTCTACCAGGGTAACATAGTGAGACTCAGTCTCAAAAAAAAAGAAAAAAATTTTTTTCAGAATATTGGACATATTTTGTTTACATCCTTAGTTTTTTTACAGACTGAGTCAAGTTACACACCTAAGTGTGCCCATCACCCAGATAGTGTATCCTGTATACTGTGTGAATTTTCTCGTCCCCGCCTCCCCTGTCCCCCAGCTTGTCATTGACATTTTTATTTCCAATATGTGTACTTAACTGTTGATTGCTTAGTTCTAGTGGTATTGAGTACATGTGCTGTTTCTCCATTCTTGTTTCACTTAAAAGAATGGTTTCCCATTCTCTCCAGCTTGTCCAAAAAGATATATATCATCACTTTTTTATGGCTGAGTAGTACTCGTAGTATGCATGTACCAAATTTTATTAATCCATTCATGTATTGATGGGCACTTGGGTTGTTTCTACATCTTTCTGATGGTGAATTTCATTGCTGTGAACATTCGAGTGCAGGTGTCCTTCGTATAAAATGATCTTTTTTTCCTTTGGGTATATACCCAGCAGTGGGTGTGCTGGATGAAATGGTAGGTCTACTTAAAGTTCTTTGAAGCATCTCCAAAAAATTTTCCACAGAGGTTACACTAGTTTGCTGTCCCACCAACGGTGTGTAAGAGTTCCCCAGCCTGGCATCTGTTTCCAGACTTTTCAATATGAGCCATTCTCACTGGAGTTAGGTGATATCTCATTGTAGTTTTGATTTGTATTTCCCTAATGATTAGAGACATTGAACATTTTTTCATGAGTTTGTTGGCCATTAGTAATCTTCATTTGTAAAGTTCATGTTGGCTCAGTGTCTATAGCTCAATGCCTAGGGTGCCAGCCACATACACCAGAGCTGGTGGGTTCAAACCCAGCCTGGGCCTGGCAAACAACAGTGACAACTACAACAACAAAATAGCCAGGTGTTGTGGCTAGCGCCTGTAGTCCCAGCTATTTGGGAGGCCGAGGTAAGAGAATCACTTAAGCCCAAGAGTTTGAGGTTGCTGAGCTGTGTTGCCACGGCACTGTACCAAGTGGGGAGACATAGTGAGACTAAGTCTCAAAAAAAAAAAAAAAGAAAGAAAGAAAAGTTCCTGTTGCGGGGAGCGGTGGCTCACGCCTGTAATACTAGCACTTTGGAGGCCGAGGCAGGTGGATTGCCTGAGCTCACAGGTTGGAGACCAGCTTGAGCTATAGCAAGACCTCGTATCTAAAAATAGCCCGGCATTGTGGCAGGGTCCTATAGTCCCAGCTATTTGGGAGGCTGAGCCAGGAGAATTGTTTGAGGTGGCTGTACGCTATGACACCATGGCATGCTATCCAGGGCAACAAAGTGAACTCTGTCTCAAAAGAGAAAAAAAAGTTACTGTTCTTGCCTTTTGCCCACTTACTTTTTTTTTGAGACAGGCTAAAGTGCTGTGGCATAAGTTTAGCCCATAGCAACCTCACACTCCTGGATTCAGGTGATCCTTCTGCCTCAGCCTCCCACTAGTTGGAACTACAGGTACCCACCATGACACCTGGCTAATTTTTTTTGTTTTTTTAGTAGAGATAGGTCTTGCTCTTGCTGAGGCTGGTCTTGAACTCCTGAACTCAGGCAGTCCACCTGCGTGGATCTCACAGAGTGCTGGGATTACAGGTGTGAGCTACCACACCAGCTTTTCACCTACTTTTTAAAAATGTTTTAAGGGACAGAATAGGGTTTATTGACAGGGAGAAAGATCGGTAAGCATGATAAGCAAAAGAGGGGGAACAGAGCCTTTTGTATTATTAAAATGTTCTCAAAATCACTGAAAGTGAAATATATGTAGAATGTATTAAGAGTTTGAATACACATGCTTACTTTGTTTAATCAGAAGATAGGCTTGGTCAGATCCCAGAGTGAGACACAAAAGTTTCTTTTGCTTTGTTTTATTTTGTTTAGATTTAATCTTTGAATCTCCTAGACAGTTTGTTAAAACATAAGAAATCTTTTTGATAAGAGTATTTTTGGTGGCCAATTTTAGCTTCCAAACAATTGATTTACACAGGAAAATTTGGGAAATGAATACGAATTAATCAGATAATACCTAGACCTTTTTGGTGTAGTTGGATTGACAGTAATGTCTTGAGTAAAAGATACTACTGACTTTTGTAGGAAGAAAGTGCTCCATTTTGATTAAGTATGTTTAAATTTAAGAGCTATTGTTAATCTTCCTGTTGAATCTAATAGAACTACATTCTTATATTTATCTTGCATTTTTTTATTGTTTCAGGTTAATTGAGGGTACAAAGAATTAGGTTACACTGTTTGCATTTGTTAGGTAAAGTTCCTCTTATAATTGTGACCTGCCATATACTGTCATGTTGTGCCCTTTAAGTGGAGCACCCCCATCCTTCTCCCTACTCCCCTGTCCCTTGTTTCCTCGTCCTCCACCTTGAATTGATTGAGTTTTTCTCTTATGTGGGTATGTATGAGATAGTCTGTTGGCTTCATTTTAGAATTGAGTACATTTGATTCTTGCTTCTCCATTTTTGTGATATTTCACTAAGAAGAATATCTTCCAACTCTATCCAGGTTAATATAAAAGATGTAAAGTCTCCATCTTTTTAGTGGCTGAATATCTATCTTACTTTTTAATGCTACTATTATTTGGGTAATAAATTATACCACTTTATTTTGATGAAAGATAAATATTTTTGTCAAATACATAATACGTTGATAGAGTAAGCAAAAAGTGTTAACAATTGTTGTAGTAATTTAGACCCCAGAAGGGTCTGTTGCCTAGTTGACCTTATTTATCCAGATAATAGATTTTATTTCCTGTTTTGCCAAGGAAGTCTCAGGTACACAGGTGAGACTGAAGGGAAGTCTACATAGTTCATTCATTGTCTCTCTGCATACTTGTATTCAGTAGGCAGGTTAAAAGATACAGATTTTCCCATCAAGAAACTTACAGTCTAGTAGTTGTGTGACTTATGTTAGATAAAAGATGAATATTAGGAAGGGCCGTCGGTGGTGGTGGAACAGAGGAAGTGCCATATGACCTCTGAGAGGTATTGGCCAGGAAGGACACTGCCATCTTATTAGGTAGCTTCTATCAATGGGGATAATGGCGTCTCCTATCCAGCAGTAACAGGAAGTCCCTGACCTGTTTGATTTTTTTATATAATCCCATCTTATACCTCTGATAGTAGGATATGCTACTCCTCCATATAGGTAGGTGTGGATATAGTCATAGATACTGGCTTGTGTGAATTTGTATTATGAGTAAAGATACACAAGAAACTTTATCAAACCACTATGTGTGTTCAGTCTGTTCATCTCGCCTCTTCATGTTATTCCTTCCTTAATTCATTCTAAACAATAATGGAGTGCCTACTGTATGCATCCACTACTCTAGATGCTGGGAAGAAAACAAAGTTCCTATTCTCATGGAACTAAACATTATAATAGAGCAGACAGCAGACAGATAAGCAAATAACAGCATGTGTATGTGTAATCTGTGTAGGGTAGGGGGAGTTCTGCTTTAGAAGGGCTTGTCAGGAAAGGCCTCTCTAAGGAGGCAGCATTTTGAGTGGAGATTTGAACACAATGTGGGAGTGAGCCTGGGTAGTAAGTATCTGGAGGAAGAGTGTTCTTGAGAAGGAACAAAGGTAGAGCCTGAAGCTAGAGCGCTCAATGTGGCTGCAGTGGAGAAAGCGTAAGGATGAGTGATGAGGGACGGAAGGTGAGTTAGTTGGGAGATCGCCAGAGACCACAGCAAGGATTCCAAGAGATCACATTGGAAGTTGGAGCAGGAGAGTGATGTGATCTGACTTAGGTTTTAAAGGGGAGGGTAGGGGGGCAGGGGTAGGTCAGATCGCGGTCAGGGTGAATGGTGGGATCCCACCTTTGGTGCATAATGCAAGGGTACATGTCGAATGTATTAGTATAGAGTATAAATGTCTTAACACAGTAACTAAGTAAACGAGATGAGGTATTAACCAGTGTGATGTAAGCGTTCCTAATTCTATATGAAATCAGCACATCATACACAATAAATGCATTAATGTATACATGATCTATGTATGTATGATTTAATAAAAAAAAAAAAAGGGATTGCTCTGGCAGCTGTTTAGAAAATAGAATGTAGAGGGTCAAGAGGAGAAGCAGAAACAGAACATTCTTGCCATACTCTGAGTAAGGGATGATAGTGGTTGTGGATTAGGCTGGTAGTGGAGGAACAGTTGTATTTGGTTTATATTTGAAGGTAGAGGTGACAGGATTATATCTGTGCTGGCAAGCCCATCCTTCATGGGCTTGCATTATTAATATAATTGAGACATGCCTATGTAAAGAAATGAATAGGAATGTCTGCAGTTGGGTTGAACACATTCATAAATCTTGATATTTTCGGTAGTTGTCCAGACTTCTCTTTAAGACAAATATTTTAGTGTGAGAGCCTAAGGATGGAATCCATTCACTCAAAGCATTTGAGTCCTGTGTGCTAGGCACTGTGATGAATGCCGGGGTACAAACAGAGGGTGTCATTTCAGTCTGTTTTACTCATGTGTGGTTCCTTGTTAATGACCCTGACTTGTTAACTATGTCAGGCTAGTTATCCTACACAATGCTCAGTCTTCTTGATTGTCTAGGTTGTGTTACTACGTATTTAATTTAGCTTATTCCTCCCTCGACTGCATTTCTTGTAAACTGGAAGTTATGCCTAATGTCTCGATGATTCATGTTAATACATTTTTGGTAGAACACATTATAAATGATAATTGCATATGATGTTTTTGAAAGGCTCTCTATTTATTGGTATCTACGTTAAAATACTGCCTGAAAAGATTCCCCCAAATTCAACAGCTGTTACTTTAAGGATAAGAAGGAGATAGATCTACTTTTCATTATACTTTTTCCCTTTACTTTCTGAATTTTCTTACCCCTTCTCTCTGTCCACTCTAACCTCCTTAATCATCCACCCAATCCACAGTGGAATAGTCAAGCCTCTTTGCCCTGACCTTCCTTTCACAGACGGAGCCCTATTGGGACTGTTCTTCATTTTTTCCCTGAGGCTTCCTCTCTCTTAGGGCCTCTGCAATTGCTGTGGCTTTCATGCAGTGACTGGCCCCTCCTTTTCCTCTCAGGATCATCTGTTCAGAGGACCTGCCCAGCCTAGGTGATCTGCAGTCATCTGTGCTCCTACCACTTCATTATTTTCTTACTCACTGTCTGAAATTATCTTGTTTATTTGCATACTAATTTATGGTCTGTTTCTTTTTCATGACTAGAATATTACCTCTGTTACCTATACTGATGGAAAAGAATCAAGCTTTTATATTCTTCATGAATGCTATGTGTAGTTCCATCCCAGTTCTTAAATTAATTGAGACCTTACCTTAAGAAATAATGTCCTGACAGTAATTTGGTTTAAGGCAAAGTTAGGAAGTGAGCCTATTCAAATTATTTTAAAAAGGGATAAGCTATGTTTTTCATTCATAGAAATAAAGGCCTATTTTCTTGGTAATTTCTTAGCATGTGGTTACAGATGTACGCTTTTATGTCCTGAGAAGTTGAGATGTACTATGGCTTGGATAGAGTATGACTACTTTTTTTTTGAGTCTTCTATGTTGCCTGGGCTGAACTCAAAATCTCCTAGGCTTAAACAGTCCTCCTATTTCATTCTCCTGAATAACTGGAACTATAGGCCTGAGCCAAGGCACCTAGGCTTAAGAATGTGGCTATTTAGAAAAATCCTGCTCTTACCCCATTGTCTTACGCAGACCAGAGGTCCCGCGTGTGGCAGCATAATCTGTTTCACTGAAAACCCTTTTAAATGGTGCTGGTCTGGAACATTTGAAAACATAACAAGTGGGTTGATATCTTCCAATGGATTGCTGGATTCTTACCCAGGACCAATACACTGGTTAGGGTTTTGGTTATAATCTTAGCTGTAAATCTAACACTAGGTGATTGTTTCAAGTGAGAAGACTAGAAGAAAAATCCAAAACTCTAAAACAGCTTTTCAAGCCATGATGTTTGCAAATTAAATACTCTTGTGAAAGCACTATAATCAGTTTTTATTTATGGTAATATTCCTTAATGTTTTGGATGGGCTCACACAAGAAAAGAATATCCATGTCTGGAAGCAACAGCTTTTAAATAAGAGCATTTTCAATATAAGATTATGCATAAAATACACATTAAATTTTGGCTTTGTTTACCAGGATCCATGTTCTCACAAGCTATGAAGAAATGGGTGCAAGGAAGTACTGATGAGGTAAATTCTACTTTTAGTATAAAGAGATTTCTGTTATAATAGTAACAGAAGTAAGGATTTAAGTTTTCTCTTTCTTTAGATCCCATGTTTAAGCAGCATGGGACAGTGGTCCCTTCTCCAGATAGAGCAATAGAGGGTGGCTCCTTCTTACCATCTAACAATTGTCCGCTGGTGGCAGTAAAGGTATCTTCAGTCCAGAGACTGTGGCCAAGAAAGGAGAACCGTGCTTCACATTCCATCATTAGCTGGCGGGCATCAGTAATCAGTGCAGAACAGAAGCGCAGATGTTTCCTTCCCCACTGTCAGTTTTACTTTTATAAGTAGATACTTGTTGGCTCGGCGCCTGTGGCTCAATGGGCTAAGGCGCCAGGGACGTACACCTCAGCTGGCGGGTTCAAATCCAGCCCGGGCCTGCTAAACAACAATGATGGCTGCAACCAAAAAATGGCCTGGCATTGTGGCGGACGCCTGTAGTCCCAGCTACTTGGGAGGCGGAGGCAAGAGACTTGCTTAAAGCCAGGATTTGGAGGTTGCTGTGAGCTGTGATGCCACAGTGCTCTATCCAGGGTAACAGCTTGAGGCTCTGTCTCAAAAAAAGAAAAAAAGAAGTAGATGCTTGCTTTTTTGTGATAGTTAAGGACATTGAGAGATGTGGATTGAAAAAGGAAAATGTTGGGCGGCGCCTGTGGCTCAGTGAGTAGAGTGCCGGCCCCTTATACTGAGGGTAGTGGGTTCAAATCTGGCCCCAGCTAAACTGCAGCAACAACAAAAAATAGGTGGGCATTGTGGCGGGTGCCTGTGGTCCCAGCTACTTGGGAGGCTGAGGCAAGAGAATCGCCTAAGCCTAGGAGTTGGAGGTTGCTGTGAGCTGTGTGACGCTATGGCACTCTACCAAGGGTGACAAAGTGAGACTTTGTCTCTTAAAAAAGAAAGAAAGGAAAAAGTAAAATGCTTAATTTTGACCGCCTAACGTGAAAGTGGTCATCATGTTGGATACCTGGTAGCAAACTCTGGAAGGCAGTGAGTGCGGTATTTATATATCATAGCCAGAGTGTGGCCCAGATTTTTTCATGAAACGAAATGTGATTCTTAATCCAAATAAATAGCAATGATATGCAAGTACAGTTGTATTTAGAGCATTGATAATATGCATCTCGGCTCGGCACCTGTGGCTCAACAGGCTAAGGCGACAGCCACGTACACGTTTGAATCCAGCCCAGACCTGCCAAAACCACAATGACGGCTGCAACCAAAAAATGGCCGGGCGTTGTGGCGGGTGCCTGTAGTCCCAGCTAGTTGGGAGGCGGAGGCAAAAAACTTGCTTGAGCCCAGGAGTTAGAGGTTACTGTGAGCTGTGATGCAACAGCACTCTATCCAGGGTGACAGCTTGAGGCTCTGTC